>VZRL01000911.1:19134-204411 GCA_013397895.1 Origma solitaria | reverse complement strand
CGGGGTGGGGGTGCGGGGAGCCTGGGGTGTCCCCCCCCGCACCCCGCGGGGCACAGGGTGGGGAGCTCCCGGGGCTGGGGTGTGCCGCTTCTCACTGTAAACATTGGAATATTAAACCAAATTAGACGTAAAATTATTTTTTAAAAAAAAAGTATGGTTCTGGCTATCGAATGAGGGCACGTCACAAAAAGCAGTAACAATAACAATAATAATGACAATAATAATAATCTGTGCTTTTACAGCACCTGTCACGAAAGGACGGGAAAATACACCATGGAGGCTCGGTACACTCTCGATTCTCACCCAGCACGAAGCAGAAAGGATGAGCGTGTAGCACTCTGATACTCTCCTTTACAGCTACTACTACTAGTGGCAACAATCCCTGGCACCCTGGGTGCTCCACAGATTTCCCCCATTCCAATTCTGGACCTGCAGAGGGTGAGGAAAGCTGAGCCACCAAGAGGCTGCGCTCTCGTCCAGCCTTGGTGCGCTCCGTGGCCCAGCTGGGAAGTCCGGCCAGACTTCCTAGCGCCAGGCTTGGCAGGGCAGCACAACTCCCCAGGGGTCCCCGTCCTGCACGCACTCCCACGGAGGAGCAGCTCCTTTTTCACAGAATAACTGCGGGCAGATGAGTTGCTTTAAGGTCACTCTCTGAGGCAGTTATCGTGTCGGAAGTAGGAGCCAGCGCTCTTAAATCATGGCTGCTATGAGCGAGTCCAGTTCAAATCCGAATCCAAGACGAATGCACCCAGCTAAACACGACACCAGATAGAGAGTGCATAAACTAACACCCCGTGCAGGCAGGACATCCCCGGGGTGCCTGTCCTGGATCCCTGAATTTGGTGCAGGCAGGAGGGCAGGGGCAATTTAAGTGCCCAGTTGTGCAAATATTCATATGAGCAGGTCAGGGATGCTACAAATGGGCCTGGCATTTGGAGAATCCCTATCTAAATTAGTCAGAAAGTGGCTAGATTTGGGGGCAGGCTTATTAAATGTTAACCAGACTATACCCACCCAGGTACAAAATCTGTTCAAAATCCAGATAAATAGTTGGAAAAACACTGGGGAGGGGAAGAATATTATTTGCTGGCGTCAAAAAGAATAGCTTAGAAAGGCTCATTATGAAGCTGGAGTCTGAGGAGGGCAATTGACTCCTCACTTCACCTCCAAATAATTAAAGGCAGGAGGGGAGCCCAGGGCACAGCCCTACAGTCTTGGGGTGATAGCAGGGGCCAAATCAGAACAGCATCAGCATTTGGTTCTGCACACACACAAAAAATCCCATTGCTTTTAAAATGATCCCTTATGCACCCTGAGAAATGGAGTTTGGGTAATATTTTTAGTTCAACATCTTGTCCGACAGCCTCCGGAGTGACCTCACACACACTGAGGCTGATTTCCTCACTTCCTCGGAGAACCTCAATCCCTTTTCCCTGTGATGCATATGGTAAATTGAGAGGGGAAAAAAATAGCTCCTTCTCATTCCAATATTTGCTGGTAAAAGACACGTTGGAAATGTCCATTAATCCATACATTATACTTTTTAATTTTTCAAAACTTGCCAGGCTGTTACAAATGAGATTAAAATCTCCCTTTTTTAATTTTCCCCTTTGTGGCTCCTCTTGCCTCGGCACTGACAGCTATGATTACTATATTGTCATGAAGGAAGTGACAAAAAGTGCAGTGTGGCGTATGCCATGAAGAGGTGGAAAACAGGAATAGGGTCCAGGAGTTAACAGAATTTTTGGTCCTGCTGTAGGTTCTCCAGGTGACCTTGGGCACCTGCCTTTCCCTGCGAATAGGGACCTGGGCTTTGGCACCTCTGGTTGCCCATCAGCACAGCTGGGCACTTGCCACAACGCTTGCCTAGTTTTGTGATCTCTGCTGGTGAAAATTGCCCCAGAAGTGCTAAATATTAAATAACCGATAAAGAACTGCTTTCCAATTAACCCTGCAAACTTGTTTAAACAGACCATATGTATGTGCCCATATGGAAAACACAGAAATAAGCATAATGAAGCTGATAAGTATGGGCACGGGACCTGGGCGAGGGGACGCTTGGAAAGGGGGGTGATACCCACAGCCTGCCCTGCTCTGGACGCATTGCTCAAATGTCAGCCTGGGCCAGAAACCTGTCCTGAAATGCATGAAGGGCACTGTTAATCCCTGAGGAGAAATAAAATATGTTTGAGTCATAGAATTCAAGAATTGTTTAGACTGGAAGGGACCTTAAAGCTCATTTCGTTCCACCTCATCTGTCAGGGCTGGGACACCTTCCACCAGACCAGGTTGCTCCAGCCCTGCCCAACCTGGCCCTGGACGCTTCCAGGGATGGGGCAGCCGCAGCTGCTCCGTGCAGCCTGTGCCAGCCCCTCAGACAAGGATTTCTCCCTTCCACATAGTCTGAATCTCCCCTCATTTCGTTTAAAACCACCACCCCTTGCCCGTTGCTTCAGGCCCTGCTAAAAAGTCTGTCCCCGTCTCTCTTCTAAGCCCCTTGTAAGTATTGAAAGGATTTATATAATTTATTCCATTTTTATAATGTGTTTGCACAACTTACTGCATCCCTCCTGCCAAACGCATTAGGTCCTGGATGTGAAATCCCAGCGAGCCCACCCTCCCCAGCCCCAGCCCTCCATTCTCACGGGGGTTTCTGGGGACCTTTCCCGAACCCAGCTGGCTTTGAAGCGCTAAAGCCGAGTTAATTTGCATTGCAATTCAGCCTTTGACAGACAGTTGGAGCCAAGGCACTGTTAACCTAATTGTTTTGCTAACAGCACCGGGGTGTGAGACTCACCAAAGGCACTTCCAACAAAGGGGATAAAACCAGACTTGGGAAGAAAAAAACCCTTTTCCTGACATCATTACCGGGTACAAACAAACAGAGCTGATCCCTCTTCATACACTTTCCAGGCGAGGGTCAATAACAAACACACTTTGCTCTTTTGGGGGTATGTCTCTCCTTTTCAGAGCAGTGAAAAGCCATTCAGGGGAGGTAGGAGAGAACAAGCCAGGCTGAAGGCAGGGCAGAGGCAGCGCCGGCTGGCTTCTGGCACTCTCCCATCCCTTTGTGCACATTAGGAATAGCTAAGCTTGTGGCCCTGCTTCTATTTTTATGCATTATTTTGAGAGCGGAGCTCTCAAGCAATGTCCAAAGTCTGGGTTATGATGCCGTTTTGGCTGTAGCCAGTCTCCTTCCACTCCAGCAGCTCATGTCAAGAGAGCAGATTCAGGCTATGAGACCCAAGATCTGCACAGAAAAGTATTGTTCAGGCAACCTTTCTGTGTGCTGAGTGGTGCAGGGAGACAAGGACCTCATGCTCACTCCTATCACACAGCACTGAAAGCTAAAATAACCATTTCAATGCTGGTGCTCCTGGGTGCCAGGAGTCATTCCAAGCCTGGTCTGTTGGAAATAGAATCAGTGAAAGCGTGTACAAGGGGAAATTCACTGCACCTACCTCTGGGGTCCAACAGCAGAGGGACCTGGAGCTGCTGGAGCCACTCCAGAGGAGGCCACGGAGATGCTCCAGGGCTGGAGCCCCTCTGCTCTGGAGCCAGGCTGGCACAGCTGGGGCTGTTCCCCTGCACAAGAGAAGGCTCCAGGGAGAGCTCCGAGCCCCTGGCAGGGCCTGAAGGGCTCCAGGAGAGCTGCAGAGGGACTGGGGACAAGGCATGGAGGGACAGGACACAGGCAATGGCTTGCCAGTGCCAGAGGGCAGGGCCAGATGGGATCTTGGGCAGGAATTCCTGGCTGGGAGGGTGGGCAGGCCCTGGCACAGGTGCCCAGAGCAGCTGTGGCTGCCCCTGCATCCCTGGCAGTGTCCCAGGCCAGGCTGGACAGGGCTTGGAGCAGCCTGGGACAGTGGAAGGTGTCCCTGCTCATGAAAGGAAGGGTTGGAATGAGATGAGTTTTAAGGTCCTTTCCTGCCCACACCATTCTGTGAGAAGAATGAGAAAAAAGCCTGGAGAGATGTTCCCTTTCCTGAGCTTAGCAGCCATGGGGAAAACCACTCCTTTCTCAAGCCCTGGGAGTTGGTCCATCCAAATCAAATGTCCGCCAGTAGCTGTGGCAGGCACCAGTGCAGGCTCTGGGAGGCTCATTCCAACATGGGAATACTTGGATTCATCAGGGCACTAACACATGCCTCACTCTGAGTATGTGCTTTGCTGGCTGAAATTTTGTTAGCTTTTTGGGTTGACCACACAAATGTTGCAGTGTTTAGGTTTGGTAGCTAGAGAGGGGTTAAACACAGGGCAGTCTCCCTTATGCCAACATAAAGGAAATTGTGTATGTAAGTACATATTAAATCTGTATGTCTCCCCTAATTCTGGTAGGAGAATTTGCCGCTTGGAATGTAAGATGCTGGTGTAACTGCATCCACCAAAGAGGAATGTGGATGGTGCAGGGAAAGGAAGAACGTGGGCTGCTGACAGAGGCAAAATGCTGCTGACAAAAAGGATCTGGTGTCCCATGGCCATGACACAAGCCAAGGTGGGCCTGCCCTCCATGGCCTCTGGTGGTCACTCGCTGACAGACTCAGTGCCCACAGAGCTGCCACACCTCTGTCCCTCAAATAACCTGCGGCAGCAGTGCTGTGTCACCGGTGGGGCCAAGGGTCAGCCCAGCTCCTGACAAATGTCACCAGTGGGATTTATGACCAGGAGGTGAGAGGGATTTAGGTCAGACAGTCTGGGAGGGGATGATGGTGGAGCTGGGCAGGAGAACACAGTGTCATTTGGGAGCCACAGGCCAGGCAGAGGAGACACAGGGCTGTTGGAGGGAAAAGGTAAAGGGGAGGATTGGAGACAGCTGCAATATTTGATTTTACAGATAAAGGAAAGCTTGAAAATCCCTCTAGCTGGGACATGCTGTGCTGTCTTCTTCCTCCAGCAGTCCAACCCAGAGATCCCAGTGCCTCTGAGATTTGCCTGCACACAGCTCCTTAGGATCTAGCAGAGTCTAAGACTCACTTTTAATATAAAATATGCAATGTTAATGCACCACCTTAGTTGTATCTCTTCATTTGTATTGTACCTGTACTTCCGTGTTTCAGATGTCCGAATTAGTAATATAAATTCTCAGATTTGTTTTGGTGTGTAAACTCTCAAAAAGGGAATTTTTTTTCTGTAATGAAACAGCAAAGTGGCTCTACTGGAACACTTTAAAGATAAGCACGTGTGGATAGTATAGCTGGTATCCCTCTTTTAGCACTTCAGTTTCAGTAGTGTAAATCAAAATCCTCATTATTTCAAGTGAGTACATTTGCATGAACTGCAATGTTTTATTTGTAGCTACCTATCTCTGGATCAGACAATGGGATGTATGGAAAGAGCTGGGGCTGGCATGAGAAACAGTGGTACCTATTTGTTACCCTATGATTCCTCCCCCTGACACCTCTGGAGCCTACAGGAGTCTGAAACTTTCTGATTTCAGCCACATTTTCCTGTGGACCTACCCAGGGCAGGGAGGTTGGAACCAGAGGATCTTTAAGATCCCTTCCAACCCAAACTCCCCTGTGCTTCCAGGATTCCAGGACCTCAGGGTGTGTCCCAAGTGAGGATCCGCTGCCTCCTGTGCATACAACATTGCAACACCAATGCCCAGGAGCACTGGGAAAGGGTGGGGTGTCCCTCACTTAAAAGCAGCATTTTAGTCCTAATGTTATCAAGCCAGTCCCTGAATTCTGGCTTTAGGAGGACTTGTCAGCTCCTGAGAGATGGGCTCCTCAGATGCAGCCACAAGGCAGGGATGTGCCCTTCCCCTTACCCAGGAGGGGAGACTGAGGTGCTGCTGCCCTGCAGATCCATTTACCAGCGGGAGGAGCCCACAATCCCCTCACTAAAATCAAACAAAACCACCCCAAAGCCTTTTTGGTAGAAGGAAATAGTTGTAAAAGGGATGGGAGAGTAGCAAGCAAAGCAAGAGGAAAAACTCCAGCTTCTGTATTTCCTATTGCTGGCAGGTAGGGGTGTAATTTTGGAGTTCCTTCCTTTTTAATGGGATAGGTCATAACCTTACCATCATTTATGTGTCTCTCTGTATTTATTGCAGTGGCCTGGCCAGATGCACTGTGGAGCTGATTTCTCTCCCTCAAACATTAGTCATGTCCTCACAGATGGCAACATAACAGCCTATGCTTTTCACAGGCTTTACCAAGGAAAAATCCCAGTGATGCTAAATGGGAATTTTGTCCAGTCAGAGACAGGGATAAGTCTCTTGTAAAAAGAAAATTCTCATGTTTTTGGTGAGTTGTTTGGCATCAGTGTCCCTCTTCCTGACCTGCAGCTTGACATAAAAAAATAATATAAAGCCCTGACCTTTTACATGTGGAGTATTGCAGTTACACTGAACAACAGTCTGCTTCAAGGAACACGGTTTGGATTTCTTGTCCTCAGATCCAATACAAATACTCACTTAAAACAACAAAATTATTAGACGCTTCTTTATATTCCAGCTCTCTGGGAGCATTATAGCTCTAAATTACAATATTTTGGACTGACATATGATATGCCTTTTTGATGTGTGAGAGAGAATGGAGAAGATGCACACAAATAATTAAAAGATGCTTCAAAACCAGGACAGCTGAGACAAGTAATGCCTCTTATCTGCAATGACTTAGGCACAAAATACCTGCATGGGTGAAAAAAGAAAAGGTGGATGCTCTGCTAGGAGGACACAATTGTGAAGCGAAGCATCGTTTTTCAACAGTAACGATCCAGGTGGAGTAATTAACCACTGATTGTGGTGGATGTTTCGTCAATAATAATTGTGAAATGAGGTTTTGGTGGTATTCAGCAGATGAGCTCCAGCTGGTTTAAACCTGTACGGGTGCAGGGAGTCTTTCTGCCCCGAGTTACTCAGGTGGGTAGTCTAGACAGTAGGAATAGCTCTTCATACCCGATAATTTATGAATTAGTAGAGCCAGTGTATTAAAACAGATAATTGAAAAGTCCTCATTTGTCTAAATGTAGGGTTGGGATTCTTTAATAACCTTTTACAAATATTAAACCAAACAGAAATGCTTTCATGACAGTCTTGCACATGGCTCAGTTCCAGAAAAAGCAACCTGCTGGGAATTGATTTTTTCTCTGAAATTTCCAACTGATGGAAATTGCTTGAGAATGGGAGAGCAGCACTGAAATAAAACTGAAACTCTGACTGATAGTCACTACCTCCAGGATGAAACAATTTCTTTCAACCTCAAGTAAGGGAGTTTCAGGTAAACAAAGAATATAGGATCGGACAGGACCTGACTTCCCTGATTTCACAATCCAAATTGCATAAAGTGAAGAAAAAAAGAAGTATTAGAAGTAAAGTGTAATTTAAAGATTGGATTTTCAAAAGCACATTACCCAAACCTGCACATTCATTTTATCTGGAGGGAAGAAGGCACGCCATCTGATAGCAATGATTAATCCGAAGGAGGCCCAGACTTGTTCTCTTCATTTAAGAGGAAAAATTACATATTCCGTGAGTAGGTAAAAACATCTGTACTGACTGAGATACCTGTGGCTCTTCTAGAGATTGCAGAACATGGCTCACCATCTCCTATATGTGTTAATATTTGGGGTTTTTTTCAAAGACATGAAAGTAACTTTGGGTATGAAATATCCAAAGTATGTTGGAGACACTTTTTTTCCCCTCATTTTATGATTTTTTGGGGGTTTGCTGACATAATTTAATGACACAAAGTCGAACCACCCAACACCATGTATGGAACAGAGAAGAAAACTGATTTGCAGAAAAGAAGGAGAGTTCCTGTTCTGTAATGGATCCTACACTAACTCTGCCTTCAAATTCAGAGAAATACCTTAGGTATTAAACTGTATCAATTACAATCAGCAGAATTAAAAAGGTTTCTATGTGTTTGCTAGTCCTAGTGAGGGTATTTCATTGTGACCTCCTCCCAAGGCCTTCCAACACTCACCTGCCTCCCAAATCACAGAGACAGGGAAGAGCACTTCACAAAGAATTAAAGGATGACTTTACAGCCATTGTTTAAAACCATAATTAACACGGTGTTTAAAGCAAAAGTGAGACAATTACCACCTCCTAAAGCCCTTAAGAAATCCGAGCAGCAGACCTCCTGCCAGACCTTCTGATATCACAGGCACCATAAACAGAGCTTTGCAGGAACCACCCCATTCACAGCCCCACAGCTATTGTCCTTACGTGCTAAGTATTATTATAATTATTACTATTCCTCTCTTTGTTTATGGTGATGTGCTAGGAAGTCAGCAGCTCGGGTTTCTCAAGACCTTTCTGACTGCTACAAAGAGTAGCCTCACCTCCAAAGGGTGTCTGTCAGAGGGAGTTCAGGGCTCTCAGGGCTTCTCCACCAGCGGTCGGTCCGTTGGGAAGAACACAGGATCCTGGGATGGTTCGGGTCGGAAGGGATTTTAAAGCCCATCCAGTCCCACCCCCTGCCATGGGCAGGGACATCTTCCACCAGATCAAGTTTCTCCAAGCCCCAACCAACCTGACCTTGGACACTTCCTGTGATAAAAAGGACAGACAGCAAGGTCTCATCTTCTTGGGTCACAGCTGGAAACATCATGACACATTGTCCCGATGCCTCTGGCGAGTCCTCGGTGGTGTCTCAGTGCATCATCTCCCTCTGTCTCACTTCGGTCTGCAGAGCAGCAGGTGAGGTAAATTGGTACTGCTCTGAAAGTGCCTGTAGTCTGGACTAGTTAAACTGTTCTGCAACATATTCATTACAGAAAAATGTGGTAAATTAGATTAAATAAAGCCAGAAAGCCCTCTTAATTGCTTTGACTTACCGGGAACACAAAACTACTCAGAGTCTCAGAAGAAAGGATTCATTTTCTGTACACCTGAACTATTTTAAGTGCTACCTCTCTGCCTACAGAGTCCTGCTGCAACACACACCCTCTGTCCCCATCAAGGCTCTTGCACAGCACTGGCTGGGATGCACCCCTGGGAGAAAGGATGTGAGCCATGCCACAGCTCTGGAGCATCTTGCAGTTGAACAAATGGGAAATGTTTGGTAATAGTAAAAAAATAAAATTATGTATAAAATCATGGAATTGTTTAGGTTCGAAAAGCCCTCCAGGATCATTGAGTCCAGCTATTTCCCAAGCACTGCCAAGGCCACTACTGACCTATGTCCCCAAGTGCCACATCCACACAGCTTTGAAATCCCTGCAGGGACGGGGACTCCACCACTACCCTGGGCAGCTGTGCCAGAGTTGGACAGCCCTTTCAGGGAAGAACTTTTCCCCAAAATCCAACCCAAGCCTCCCCTGGCCCAGGCTGAGGCCGTTCCCTCTCCTCCTGTCGCTGTTCCCTGTGAGCACAGCCCAACCCCCCTGGCTGTCCCCTCCTGTCAGGAGCTGTGCAGAGCCACAAGGTCCCCCTGAGCCTCCTTTTCTCCAGGCTGAGCCCTTCCCCAGCTCCCTCAGCCTCTCCTGGGGCTCAGCCCCTTCCCAGCTCCGTTCCCTGCCCTGGACACGCTCCAGCCCCTCAGTGTCTCTCTGGTCCTGAGGGGCCCAGAGCTGTCCCCAGGGCTGGAGGTGTCTCAGCAGAGCCAGCACAGGGGACATTACAGAACACACAAAAACTCCTCAGCCTGTGGTGCTGCCCTGCTCAGTCCCTGCCAGTCTCAGCCTCGGTGGGATCCCTGGGGCTGGGGATTCCCTGCCACTTCTTCCTCTTCCTCCTCCTCCTCCTCTTCCTGACACCCTTCACCCTCGGCAGCTGCACCCAATGCCACCTCCATGTTGCCACACCGTGTGCCCACTCTGTCCCAGGACACCCTTTTTCCCCAGGGCCAACCCCTTCCTCAGTTTATCCATCTATGACTGTGCTTGATAACAGATTATTACCTCTCTGTGTTATTACTGCAGGGCAGATCAGCTGCTGGCAATCAGAAGGTGCACATTTACTCCCCTCCCAGGCTCCAAAGGGCACCTACTGCAAAGCAGAACTAAATTTTTTTATTCACAGTTGACATGCAATCCATGGTCTATCTAAAAACTAAACTGAGAAATGGCTGAGAGGGAGGAAACCATAGAACAAACCTAATTTCTTCCTCCCTACCCCCCAAAAAAGAGAAGAAAGTCTGTCATTAGATGACATGGTGTTAAAGGAATGCTGTAACGTACAGAAATCCCATGCCATTATAGGCGCCCCTGAGGGCAGTGTGGATTTCTGTTCCAGCATCTGCCAAGGCACTTCATCTCTGCTTACCTGGCTGGGTAGGAAAGACTCAATGCCATTTGACACTGATTGAAAACATTAGTGTCAATATTGGCATGTACCTGGCTGGACCACGCATTAGATGGCATTCACTTGACAAAAATTTTGACTGGAGACAGCTAGATTTCTGGTATAATATTGCTTAGTATCTCCTCAGGGTCTCTGAGAGGAGAAAAATCCCTTCAGTGTGCAATTCCTTCTCGTGGACTCCCATTTCAATGTGGGTGATATGCCCTTGCTGGGACCCTGCTCACCCCCAGGAGATGCCCGGGGAGGTGTGGTCCAGGTGGGATGTGGGGTAGGGCACGGGGGAGAGATGCACTCAGCTCAGGCAGGTTTGTTTTGGGGATCGCTGCTTTGTGCCCCGGCAAACAATCGCATCATGGGAGGTCTGCAGCTGCACAGGGGAGATGGTGCCACTGCCCAGCTGGGAGCAGCTGTTGCATAGGATCAGAATGGTTTTGGCTGGAAAGGACCTTGAAGTTCATCCCATTCCACCCCCTGCAATGGACCTTGAAAATTATTGCATTCCACCCCCTGCTATAGGCCAGGACCCCTTCCACTGTCCCAGGCTGCTCCAAACTCCATTCAACCTGGCCTTGGACACTGCCAGGGATGCAGGGGCAGCCACAGCTGCTCTGGGCACCTGTGCCAGGGCCTGCCCACCCTCCCAGCCAGGAATTCCTGCCCAAGATCCCATCTGGCCCTGCCCTCTGGCACTGGCAAGCCATTTCCTGTGTCCTGTCCCTCCATGCCTTGTCCCCAGTCCCTCTGCAGCTCTCCTGGAGCCCTTCAGGCCCTGGCAGGGGCTCGGAGCTCTCCCTGGAGCCTTCTCTTGTGCAGGGGAACAGCCCCAGCTGTGCCAGCCTGGCTCCAGAGCAGAGGGGCTCCAGCCCTGGAGCATCTCCGTGGCCTCCTCTGGAGTGGCTCCAGCAGCTCCAGCTCCTTGTGCTGTTGTTCCCAGGGCTGGGGCAGCTCTGCAGGTGGGCTCTCACCTGAGGGGCAGAGGGACACAATCTCCCCCTGCCCTGCTTCCCACAGGGGCTGTATCCAGCCCATTTTCCTGGCCACAGCTGCCACCGAGTGTCTGCAGCAGTCCCAAAGCACCCATTTCCCTAAAACAGAGAGTGCATGGCCCCATTTGGTAGAACACAAAAAATGATGTCCCATTTCACTATGTAATCCTTCCGAGCTTGGAGCCCCTGAGTGCTGGAGAGTGCTGGATGTCCTCTTGCAAAGGGCTGTGTCCTGATGTCATCTCCCTCTGTGTGGGTGCGAGTCCCAGGAATCCTGACTCCTTGTCTCCCTAGCAGCTGATTTTCTTGCAGTGGCAGAAGTACTGCAAAAGGTCTGCATTTTTCTTCCTTTCTGGTTCGAGAGTTTTGTGAACAGGAATAGGGAAGGCTGTGAGTTGGGGAGGTTGAAGGGAGTGAGCTGTGGAGGGGAGGCGAAGAAGAGCTGTAGAAATACAATGACAGTCAATGCTCAAACACCAGAAACTCTAGCAGACCTGTTTCCCTCTTTCTCCAGATCTAGGTGCTAAAGTTTCTTGCCTGGAAGCAATCTCCTCTGCCCCACTGTCTTTCATGTCTGCCTGCTCTCTCTCTCTACCACCATCTCCATTATTTGTCTGGAGATAAATCTTTCATTCCCACTCAGGTGGCCGGGTGAGCCATCGTGGTTTTGTGCTGGCAGCCATCAATGGGAGTCACCAGCCCCATGTCTGATCTGCAGATGATTACAAAAGCATTTGAAACCCTTTATGCTTCCCCATTGCTTCCTCTTCCCGATTTCTACTTCCCTCTTCCTGCAGTTAATTGAGTTTTGCTCACTGAGAGCTGAACTTTCCAAATCAACACGCCCTTAATATTTAAATCGCTGTTCTGCAGGTAGCGGGGAGCTCCATATGGCACTGAGAACCCTACACCTCTTGACCCACGGCACAGCCTGACACGGCAGGTGTAGAGGTGAGGGTGAATACTGTGCCCCAAGGACACAGGAGGGAGGATTGCCCTTGAGAGCAAAATAACTTGCGTCAGCCAGAACACCCAGTGCTTCGGGCTCAGAGCTACAGGGTCATTAATAAACACAGACAGAGGCAGAGACAGAGAGAGAGTCTAGAAAGATCATACATCTGCATTATAACCTGTCATCGTATGCGTTATAACCCTCGCACAAACTCTTATATATGAAATAGTTCCCCAACAGCCTCCTTGGGAAATAAAATGTTACCCACTAGGATGAAAATGTTCAATAAAAAGATCATTTTTGTGAATGAGGCTTTGGAAAGAGAAAGGTACTTTTCCATCATGAGTACAGTCCGCTGAAGGACGTACACATGGGGCAATAAAAGCCGAATTAAATTATTTTGGTATGTTCTTGATAATGGAATAGGACCACGTTTTCACTTCTGTATGTACATACCTAAGAGAGGTGTCCCTTCTTTGTAGTTCCCCGACATCTCTTCTTGAGCCAGCATTTGTAAAATGATATTTCTATATTTACTTAAGCATCTATTTAAAGAGGAACCCCTCACAATTACTCACCACACAGATAGATGACACTGTTTGGCTGTGTTTATTTAGTTTCTCTTAGTGATTGGCAAAAAGTCTATTGTGGCTTCAAAGCAGATATAGATGAATGACCTGTTGATCATAAAATAAAGTATGATGATCCCTTCTCGGCCTTGTGGAAAATGGCATGTAGAGGGGACATGTATCACTATTTCATCCTGCCACATTGTGATATAATATTAAATCCAGTCATTCTGGTAGGTTTGGCTCAAAAAAAGATGTACATACAGCATTGGCAGTCTATGTCATAGAATAATGCAAGCAATTCAAAGGAAGCTGTTGGCTTCAAGACAGGAGTTCATTTGTCACTGCAGGTGAGACATCTTTCTGCAAGTCCTCTGTCAGTGATGGCAGACAAAATATGAGCCATCAGAATGTTAATCTCAAATTGTTGGCTTGCTGTTACCTGCTGGTGTGTGGTTCATCCTCTGGGAACTCAAGCACAGGCTGTCCTTTGCTCAGCTTCACTCACCCAGAGCTTGGTCATGGAGAGATGTGGATGACACAGAGAGAACAGCATCTGGACTGTGATCAAAGGACATATAAAAATTTACTGTTTGCCATCGTGTATTTCACTGCCCTGAGTAGCTCTGCCCATGGAGAGCATGCAGAGTGCCTGGCCTGCCCTTTTATTTGGTTTGGTGATTGGGGCAAGCGCTCATCTAGTCTGGCTCCAGGTGAATAGTTCTTAATTAATACTTCTTTCAGCAGATTTAGCCTTCCCGGTGAGGTTGTTCAGGGCAGGAATTGGTGTTGTCTCTGCTCAGGGGAGTTAGCAGCAGAATTGTACCACAGCATCCAGACACTCCTTGCTCAGGAAATGCATCTGGTACCAACTTCTAAACTCTTCCTCATGTGTAGCTCTCAAGTTTCTCTCCCAAGTGGCATGAGCTAGAAGAGCAGGAGGACCTGCCTGTGCTGTTAATTCAAGTTCATGCTACTGGGAGGATATTTTTGCTGATGCTCATTAGCCCTGCCAGTCAAACCTCAAGCCTGACGTACTGACCATTTCCTTTTCACTTCCAAGGCGTTGGTCCATGGCCCTCTGTTGCCATGCCCACCCACCTGGATGCTGAGCCACTTGTGGAGCAGGAACTGCTGCCTCCTGAAGAACAAATCCTCCAAGATGGTGAGGATGCTAACACCGATAGATCATAAGTAACACCAATTACGATTTTCTTGTGAATTTTCAAACTGTTGTGGGTGAGAGGAAGATGGAAACAGAGGATTGACTTAATTAGCTCTCATGCTGCAGTCCCGTGCTTTGTGGAATGCTGGGCAAACCTAGTCAAAGCAGAATTCCAGTGGGATTATTTCAAATGAGAGGCCAAAATAATTTAAAATACCTTTGATGCGCCTGGAGACAAAACTTGTTCCCATGGGAGGTAGAGCATCCTCAATTCTTACAGATATCAGGGAGAGCTTGAAAGCGTTTACAGCTTTTGTTGTGGCCAGAACACCTCTAAAGATAGAGGTGTCACTGCCTGGACGGTTGGGTTTGGTCTGTGCCACACCACAAGCACCTTGTTTTCCTCATGGTGACCTTGCTGATCAAGGCAAATGGGGAACCGTGGGCCAGCCATGAGTGAAGTGCGCAACAAAGGGCAGAGGTCCTGGAGAGAAGGTCCAGGGAAGAAAGAGGGAAGATGTGTCTGCAGCCCAATTTCAGTCCCAGGACACATCTCATGCATAGGGCTTGGACTTATGGACTTTAATGAAAGAGTAAACAATCAAAAATCTTTCCAGGTGGTCATATGTGATTGGGATATGCGCAACAAACAGACCCTTTCTGCACTTCCTTTTGGCTGAGCTTGTTTCTTCTGGACAAGGTGACCCCAGGAGTTTTTCGGCCCCAGACTCCCAGTCTAGACAGTAGGATATTTTTATTTCAGATTTGGAAATATGCTTCCGTATGACACTGGCACTTTTGTTAGTTTTCACTCCAGATGTGTGGTTTCTTTCCTCTGAAGTGTTGTACGCTATTAAAGACACACCTATATGTATATATTAATGTATCTGCTACTGCTGTCAGTCATGCTGTGTCCTTTCCTTACACTCACAGGAATCCTCCTGGTAGACCCTGGCTTTGCTGAAGGCCATTCATCTGTAGCTGGAAATTACTGATGTTAAACAGTTAGATGCTGGATGAATTTCGTTGTTTATCCTTGCCTTTTGATGATGCTGCTGTCTGAAGGTTATCTGCTACAGTGATTTCATAATCCTTTTGAGTCTCTTTCATATCTTCAAAAGGCAGGAAATAGGGTTTTTTAGCTATTCAAGAGCCACTCGTCTGCAGGTAAAGAACTTAACAGCTTGTGGGAGTGCTACTTACTGCCAGCAATAATGTGATTGATCTTTCCTGGAACTGAAAAAATGATTCTTAGAAGTGACATTGTAAAAGGCAAAAATGGAGATATTTTCTTTCATTTGTCTACTAGGAACACTTAATAGAAGAAAATAAATACCTAGTATTGAAAGGTGACCTGTCGCCTTGCATTTCCATGGCAGGGTTTGATTGTTAACTTTTTGGGGGCGTTGATGGTTTTATTTGCTTTAAGGTTTGGAATAGAAAAGGAACAGCTTGCTCAAGGACTTTCCAATTTAGATGTTTTTAGTAGAGAAAGAAACATGTTTAGAGTTAGCTTCATTTTCTTTTTCGGGGACAGGAGGATTTAAGAGCAAAACCCAAATTGCTTACACTATTGTATGACATACGTATCCAGATGGTTAGGCTGGCTTATCTTTATTCTGGGATTTGTATGCACTGAGCCCCAGTACATGATTTTGGCATGTATCTCACTATTTTTTCGTTCCGAGTTACCTGATGAGCCTTTCTTGTGTGAGCACTGATAGCTATTCCTCTCGGGTTCCAGGAGCTGTGCTCTTTGATCTCAAGGCCATGCTGCTGCCTCCCCATCCCAGGCACAAAAAACCAGGCAGAAAAACAGAGTTAAAGTGGGACTCAGGTGGAGCGATATCCATAGCCTTGACGGAGCAGAAACATGGCATTGAGCAACCTGGCCTAGAAGAAAGTGTCCCGGCCCACAGCAGTGGGTTGAAAATAGATGATATTAAGGTCCCTTTCCACCCAAACCAGTCTGGACCTCCAGTTATCACACAGAACACTTCAATAAGTTGCTTGATTGGCTTCTGGCCTCCCACAGTATAATGTTTTGGATTCTGGAGTTGATTTTGTCTGGCAAATGACTACTCAATGTCCCCTCTTCCCACACTTCAGAAAAATAAGTAAATACCTTTTGTAGGTCAGAAACCTTTTTGTGGTTAAACATGTTTACCTACCATCCATGGAACATGGCCTTTCTCTCACGAAGAAATTCGTGGAGGTGGGAGCTCACTGAGAGGGGCTTTTTATCCCAGGGGAGCTTCCTAGCACATTGTCCCTGAAGAAAAGGGCTCCTGAAACCATGTTTCCTGTGGGTAATCTCCCCAGGGAGCTGGGTGACAGATTAGCTGACTTCAGGAGCTTCTTCCCAAGGCTCATTTCTCACTTAGTTTCCTAAGAGGAAATGAGACTTCTATTATCTTGGTCTGATGCTCTCATTGGCATGAAAATTATGATGTGAAAATATTTACTAAAGCTTTTCTTCTGCTTAAAACAAATAAAAAAAAGAAAATTGCAAAGAATCCCAGAATGGTTTGGGTTGGACCTTAAAGCTCATCCAGTGCCACCCCTGCCAGGGGCAGGGACACCTTCCACTATCCCAGGCTGCTCCAAGCCCTGTCCAACCTGGCCTGGGACACTGCCAGGGATCCAGGGGCAGCCACAGCTGCTCTGGGCACCTGTGCCAGGGCCTGCCCACCCTCCCAGCCAGGAATTCCTGCCCAAGATCCCATCTGGCCCTGCCCTCTGGCACTGGCAAGCCATTGCCTGTGTCCTGTCGCTCCATGCCTTGTCCCCAGTCCCTCTGCAGCTCTCCTGGAGCCCTTCAGGCCCTGCCAGGGGCTCGGAGCTCTCCCTGGAGCCTTCTCTTGTGCAGGGGAACAGCCCCAGCTGTGCCAGCCTGGCTCCAGAGCAGAGGGGCTCCAGCCCTGGAGCATCTCCGTGGCTCTTTACTTCTGTTGTTTTTTTCTCGTTTTGGGACACGCAGCCTGGATTTGCTCCCACTTTTGGACGTGTCCCATCTCCTGTCAATAGCTTGGATGTGGTGCCAGAGAAGAGCTCCTAGCAGGAGAATTTCAGGTACAACATTTCCTGGCACAGGTTTTTCTAGCAGTTGTCCACCACCCACTGGTTTGTACATCGAAGCTTGGGGATTATCTGTGCATATAAATGTCTATTTTAGCAAGTATGGCTAGGTGATATTTTTAGTAGTGGTAGTAGTAGTAGTTTTGTGTGAAAGCCTGTAGTTCATCAGCCTTTTGAGCCGCCTATCTTATCTCGGAAATGTAAGCGTCTGCCGGGGGATATTGCACAATGTTGCCTTCATCGCCCAGTGCTTAATCTACAGGCGATTTATTTACTTTAGTAACTAGAGGAAGCAAATAACCTCTCAGAGTCTCACTTCTAGTAACTGCGTTAGTGCTGCGCGACAACGTATTGCTCTGTTTGGGCGCTTTTTATCCCTGTATTTAAAAAATAATTTAAGGAAAAAAGAAAGCAAAAAAGCCAACCAAAAAAAAAACCCCATACAAAAACCAGAACAAAAGCAAAAATGCACAGCCCCAGGGCATGCATTAAGTGAGGCCTGACCTATCTGGGTACCTGGCATGGTGGAGGGCAGTCAGAAAGCTCTTCAGCAACCAAAACAAAATGTCAAAGTCCTTACTGAAGCATCTTCTTCCAAACCACGAGCACTGCTTGCTTTGTATATGGTGAAACTGGAAAGTTGGTCTCTCCTTCAGTGTTTATTTTTGCTGGTATAATTAGCTGATTTTTCAACCAGTAATACTGCTTAGTAGTGACTTCCTTTTAAAAAAATGTTTTAGGCTGCACAGATCTTCTTGGCTTTGTGTGCATACAATGACTTGAACTGGTAGGACCCCAATGTACTAAGGCAGTGCTGCTAATTAATTCTTGGCTGCAGAAGTCCTGATAAGAGTAAACAAAGAGTGAAATTAGCTCAGGAGAAGACACAGGAATTCGCAGGCAAACCCACATCCTTCTATGATATCATTGGGAATCCACCCATACTCCACCCATACATTTGACTGAGCCCTGGCCGAAGGCAAGAGGGCTGATTTTTGGGAGGGTGAGCTGTGGATCCTAGAGAGACTCAGTGTAATTTACAGCCTGTAAGGATTTTATTCCCATTAGCTGGGAGAGCAAGATAATTTGCATTCACTCTCACATGGCGAAGCCAAGCGCCTGAGCTCCACACCCACACGGATCATCTCTGCACTGCCCAGCAAAGCCCCTGGAAGCCCTCGGTCCTGGGGGATGGCTGCTGAGAGGCACAAAACACTGGTCCTGTGCTGTTTCGGAGGCTGCTCATCCCAAAGGCTCTGTGCACGCCCTGGGGAGGATTTCACCAGCAGGCAGGGAGGTGCTGATGGGAGCCCTGAGCTGGGCAGAGCAGAGGCAGCTGCCCAAAGGGTGCTCGAATTGATGCTCACTGGAGATGCTCCCCCAAATTCAGCAGCCCTGGTACCGTGGGTAATGCTTCCCCAGGACACCTCAGTGCTAAATTGTTGCCAAAAAGATTATTTTTTTCCTTTTTTTTCTAAGGGAGAGCTGCAGTGAGGAGATGGTGAGAGCATCACAGTGCTGGCATGTGTTGCCATGACATTGAAGTAATTGCTGTTACTTTCTCCGAGAGAAATTAATTCTATCAGAATTAAGTGACCAATTTTGCCAACACTCAACTGCAGGAGGAGAGGAATTTTCTGTAATTCAGCAAATAGATACATTATACCTACGCTCTCACAACAGCAGCGAAGTGTTTTTTGCTGTTCCCACTGTTTGCTAACACCTTGCAGTTTGCGTCGGGAGATTGTGGGACTGTTGATAGAACATAACAAATGCAATCTTGAAATTTTCCCTCAAGGACATTAAGAGGCGAGCAGGGGAAAACAAAGGTGCAAGGCGGCAAATTATGTTTAGTCTGGCTACTTTGAAAAACAAATCCAGTTCTCCCTGGATGTTTTTCTCTGTGGTTTAAGTCACAGCTCCTTGACTCAGCGGACACTGTGGATGTTCAGAGTTACCATTTTTTACAATGTTCTTGACCACGCTCTCGTTGGGGCCACCTAAGCACCAACCTGCAGGGCCCACGTTCCGCTCTCTCACCTGCTTTGTCTCAGCAAGGGCTGTTACATAAAAACCTTGTCTAGGTAATCCAAGGTGAAAAGCAATTAGCTAAAACCCAGGATCAGGTAAAACTATACAACAATCAGGAGGTGGAGTGAGCCCTGGCTTAGAGAGCCCTGGGAAACTGAGTGGGTTTAATCAGCGTCCTGAAGCCTGGCTGCCCACCGCAGGCCACGCTGCTCCTGTGCCTGCCTTACCCAAGGCAGGATGAGATCTTTCCAGACAATTCCTGACAGCAGGAGATTTCCAATCTGCTGGTGGAAGAGTTCTGCCCAAATCCTCCTGTTTAGAAGGGGTCCCATTCAGGATCTGGCAGTTTTTGCCCATCTCTCCTCTTGGATCCCTTCTATATTAAAAAAAAATCTCTGTGGTAACTGAGGCTAAAAGGACTCCTCACCCAGGAGCTTTGGCTTTTGCTATGTAAAAAGTAGCAGCAATACCTCAGATTTCTTGATTATTATTATTTTGGACTTTGACATTAAAGGGGAGAAGGGAATATATAGGGAATACATAGCTCTCCTACCCATCCTGCAGATAAAGATACTGAGGTTAAAGAGATTTAACTTGCAGGAAGACCACCCAGCCAGCCTGTGGGGGAGCTGGCAGATGAACAAAGCCCTCTTGGTTTATTAGCAAGCATCCATCCTAGAAGATGCTGATCCTTCCTCCAGAGAAGGGGTGGACATTTAATAACATAGTTAATTAGGGATTTGTTTTGTTTTTTATTTTATTCGGGTCATACTGCGCCCCAAAGACTTTTCAAGATTTTTTCAAGACTTTTCTAGCACCCGCTGGGTGATGTTGGAAAGTCCTGTTGGCCTTTGGTGGCCCCAGAAGCCCGACAGCCTCTGCTCTGCCTCCAGCACTTGCCCCTGCCACGCACTGAGCAGCCTTCCCGTGTGAAACCAGGGTCATTTTGCTGAGACATGTTTTAAAACAAGGTTTGGATGTGACCAAATGAGCATCTCGAATGTTTCCTTGAAATCCCCCCCACCTCCGAGTCATCAGAATGACTTTGGAAAGCAACCAGAGCAAACAATCCCTATCCTCTCAGAGAAGTGGCAGCCCTGGCTCCCTGCTGGGTGGCATCGGCCTCTCATGCCTCCACCCTCTTTCCAGACATAAACCCTTGTCCATTTGCCAAATGCAGAACTGGGTTATTATTTCCATTGTTGCATCTCTGGAGTTCACTCATTTTCCTGAAAACCTGTCCTGGATGTGTGAGACTTTTGAATGTCTTTGGGTGATGGCAGGGTCTCCGTGAAACACAGCAGGAATTGAGCCCGTGGCACTCTGGGGAGAAAATCCCAACAAATACAGACCTTTGCATTAGGGCTGGAGCCCCTCTGCTCTGGAGCCAGGCTGGCACAGCTGGGGCTGTTCCCCTGCACAAGAGAAGGCTCCAGGGAGAGCTCCGAGCCCCTGGCAGGGCCTGAAGGGCTCCAGGAGAGCTGCAGAGGGACTGGGGACAAGGCATGGAGGGACAGGACACAGGCAATGGCTTGCCAGTGCCAGAGGGCAGGGCCAGATGGGATCTTGGGCAGGAATTCCTGGCTGGGAGGGTGGGCAGGCCCTGGCACAGGTGCCCAGAGCAGCTGTGGCTGCCCCTGCATCCCTGGCAGTGTCCCAGGCCAGGCTGGACAGGGCTTGGAGCAGCCTGGGATAGTGGAAGGTGTCCCTGCCCCTGGCAGGGGTGGCACTGGTTGAGGTTTAAGGTCTCTTCCCACTCCAACCACGCTATGACCCCATGGTTGCGTGGTATTCCATGTGCTGAGACCCTCGTTCCTGAGACCAAAGCTGAGTGCCCTCCCAGCATCTCAGGACAGCCCAGCACGAGGAGGGTGACACGGTGGGAGCCACCGATAAGGAGAACATGGGGACAGGTGGCCTGAGGGGGAGGACACCTCTGCTCAGAGTGGCTTGAGCAGAACATCTCTCTGCTTAACTGAAGAATGAATTGTAAAGGCATTTCTCAGCTTTTATTATGTACAAATATCAGTGCATGAGAGCAGCAGACGGAGCACTTAAATAGACTTCATAATTAGACAGCAAAATATTACATACAGCTTCTCTAAGAGTGGCTGGCAAATAAGATCAGACCAACCACTGTGTGTTCCTAAGACCTGCATAGCCTTTTCCAAGTACAAAAATTGCAACTTAAGGGCAAGAGTAGGATCTTGATATGTGTTACATACTGGATAATCTGTAAAATGACAGGTTAGAATTGCCATCGAATTGGAATTCTGACTATTGTCAGAAACATTTTGTGCTAAGTACCTACAAATTAGCTTCTGAGTCAGCTCAGCATGTAAAGAATCAGAAAGAATCTATTTGTGACTATATGCAATTGAAGAAAAACCCCTGTGCTGAAACCACTGGGTCCAGTTCTTTGGGGTAATGTTTTGTGTACCCTCAAATCCACCTGATCTCCTTCCAGTCTGCCTTTGGCGCTGACCCTCACCTGGAGGGGCAGGTGGGATGTGCCAAAAGTGAGTGCAGGAGAGGTGAACACACAGCTCGCTCTTTCCTGTTTCGTACATCAGCTAATCAGTCTTGCAGTCTTTATTGATTTGGCACCAGCCTTTCCTTTAATGGATTTCTGCGAAGTTTTGATCTCAGTTGTTTGTGCTCTGAGCTGTCCTCTGGTGCTTGCAGAGCCCCAGCTCCCGATGATTTGAGCAGCCTCTGCTCTGTGGGTCCTGCCTTGGGCCAAGGTTTGCAGCTCATGGTCATTACACCACATTTCATACTGGAAGGCCACAATGAGGTCCCCTTGGAGCTTCCCCACTCCAGGCTGAACGATCCCAATTTTCCCAGCCTTTCCTGATACCAGAGGTGCTCCATCCCTCTGATCAACTGAATGCTTCCTCTGGCCTGGCTCCAGCAGCCTCGGGTCCTTCCCGTGCTGGGACCCCCAGGGCTGGGGCAGCTCTGCAGTGGGGTCTCACCTGAGGGGGCAGAACCCCCCGGAGCACGAGGGCACACAGATGGGGTCAGCCCAGTGCCTTCCCCGGGAGGCTTTGGGTTTGAAGGCAACACGAGTTCAGCAGCCCTGCTCCCCACCGACTGGTTTGAATAAGTGATGGGCTGAAAACCTGGAACATTTGTTCTGGTGAATATTAACATCGATCCCTGGGTGCTGATGTTTATCTGAGCAGGCCGTTTAAATAATTGGAAAGTACATGCGTGAGTTCAAAGCCGTCAGCTAAGCTGTTGCCTTCCCCTGCCCTTATCCGTGTGTGCGTGTCAGGAGAGGCGAGCTCCTGATGTTTTGTGTTTGGGCAGCTTCAAAGGCCCCTGCGAATGCATACAAGGTGTTTGCCCGCACAAAACACCCTTGCCCGCACAAAAATGAGCAGGAAAGAATGGTATAAAGCTGGTTTCTTTTATTTTTCTTTTCTTTTTTTTTTTTAATTGCCCTTTCCTTAACAAGTGCTGATGGGCTGCATGCAAATCTTGCCTTCCCTTTTTACTCCCTACAGCCATGTGGTTGTTGCAACCATACTGATAATTTAAACATCTTGCACTTCAGGCAGGTCCCTGACGGCAAAAAAATTAATATTTTAATTAAAGTGTTTCAGACAGAGTCTCTCTCCTTCGCTCCTTAGATGCTGCTTTTACAAAGGACATTTGTTTATAAGGCTCAGCTGGATTTTTCTTAAGAAGTTCCCTAAGCATTTCAGTTGCCATCTGTGCACCTTTGTTGTTCAAGTGCATTAGCAGAACTTCCCCAGTTCCATCCAAATTGATAAATTCATCCAGGCCCCACCTGATATCACCACAGAGCAGCTGTCTGTGGCGTTGTTTAATCTCCATTAGGACACTGTGGTTAAAAGCCGAGCTTGCATCCATATGAAAGCGTGGCACAAGCAGGACACAAGCTCTGCCTCTGCAGGGCTCCCCAGGCCAGGGCTGTCTGAGGCAGTTCGGGGCTGGGTATTTAACATTTCCACGAAAAGCAGTCTGCATTGTCTCCCAGGGAACCTCTCTCTCCCTGAGAGGATGATCTGCTTTCCTTGAGGTGTTTTGCACCCACAGGTTGGGGTTTTCTTTCCCCATGTGAAATTTGTTTGGGGAGATGCTGAGTTCACTGTAGTAGGGTGCCTGGGACAGAATTTGGGAATCTGACTGGTGTTTAATCAAGGAAATAAGTTCTGTGAAAGCCTTTCTCCTAATCACCTCAAGTGCTTCTGAAGGGATCTACGTCGCACCTTGTTTTGTCTGCAGGCAATGAGACATGGACCGCTAGGCTCTCTTTAAATTACATCTGATAGAGATATGGAATCCAAATTAATTTTAAATCTCCCTATTTCCCTTCTACATCTTCCAGTCCATCTTTCTCAGTGACAGCTGGGGGTGAAATGCCTGTCACAGAAGTTCCTCCCCAAGGTTAATTACAGGAAAGAGAAATTATTTTCTCTAACATTTATGTGGTAGAAAAAATAAGAACTACTTTTCTTGTTTGTTCCTTGATAATTTTTCATCAAACAAATCAACCAGACAAGAAGCATGGAGCATGCTTGGTGCTGGTGTCTCGGTCCTCTCTCCAAGTGCAATCCTGTTGGGATCGTCGCCAGGAATCACTCCTTTACGTGACCTGACGCTCTAGGAGAATGATTTCTCCGTGGAACACAGCTGGGTTTGTCTTTGTGCTCTGGCCCTGCCGAAGACAACAGCACTTTCATCATCAATCTCGAACGATTCATTGATCTCTGAGGATTCAGGCTTCCAGCTCCTGTATTTCAGTCTGCATTAGGTTTTGGCTGGGCTGTTCCTAACAGCCCTTCAATCCAAGGAACTCCATTTCAGCCACCAACTGCGACTGTCTCTCCCATCCTTCCCAAGCCGTGTTTCCCACATGGGAAGGGCGAGGGAGCAGCTGCAGGGCACTGTCAGCCTGGCGAAGCAGTGAGCCACCCACATTTTCTGTACCTGTGTCCCCTGTGGCCACCAGGAGTGATGACGGTGGAGCAAACAGCATGGAGCAGCCTCTCCTCTCAGGATGGCACGGTGGGATGCAGTATAATATGTAATATAGTCCTGAAGGGCCAAAAGGTGCGTGGTTTGGCTCCTAATTTTGTCTTAAATCACTTCCAGGGATCCAGGGGCAGCCACAGCTGCTCTGGGCACCTGTGCCAGGGCCTGCCCACCCTCACAGGGAACAATTCCTTCCCAAAATCCTGTCTGTCCCTGCCCTCTGGCAGCAGGAAGCCAGTCTGGGGAGAACAGGAGGGACACAGCTCTGGGATGAGCTGGTGTGATCCGAGGGATGCGACAAAACAAGCGATGGAGTGTGGCACCTTCAGGGTGCAGAGGTGGGGCCGCCCCTGCCCCCACAACACAGAACTCTAAATAATATTTGTTGTGCCAGCGGCGGCTTTTCAGCAAGAATTCAGAATCATGTGCCAAGAGCAAATTTCATGAAGGGTGAAACACACGAAAATGAAGCAGCTCAGCTCGGGTTCCACCCTGGAAGATGCGGCTGGGGGAATCCTGTGTGTCGCCTTTCTGCTGCGGCGCTGAGGGCTGGAGCTCACACGGCAGCAGCAGCCTCGTGGAATGCCACCCCCGAGGAGAAAGGAGCGCCCAGCATTTACAGATGGTCAAAGGAATGGCAAAGCAAAATCTTGCAAAGTTTTATTAGTGAGTTACACACTCGTCATGGAAATTGGTGTTTTAGTCCCTGATCTCCCAATGAAAGCACCGGGCAGTGGGGTTTGGTTAAGGGGGTAGGGTGAAAGGGAAGAGAGAAAGAAAGGAAGAAAGGCAGAAAGAGAGATCAGCAGTCCTGGCTCCAGCACTGATCCAGCTGATGGGATGTCCAGGGTCCTCGGAGTGCCACCCAGGCTTCCTGGGGGCACCTTTTACAGAGAAATTTCCCTCACCTGGAGAGAAGTTTCCCACTTTTTGTGCAAATCAGTTCTCATGCGCAGCCTGTTCTTTTGGACCTGTGTGGAAATGGTTCAGAGGCTTCAGACATTTTGGGTGCTCTTGGTCCCCTCTACACTCACAGATTCACACGATCACTGAGGTTGGAAAAGACCTCCAAGATCACTGAATGCAACCTGTGCCTGATCCCCACCTTGTCCCCAGCCCAGAGCACTGAGTGCCACATCCAGGCCTTCCCTGGACACCTCCAGGGGTGGGGACTCCACCACTGCCCTGGGCAGCTGTGCCAGGGCTGGACAGCCTTTCCATTCATAAATTCTTCCCAATATCCACCCGAGCCTCCCCTGGCCCAGCCTGAGGCCGTTCCCTCTCCTCCTGTCGCTGTTCCCTGTGAGCACAGCCTGACCGCCCCGGCTGTCCCCTCCTGTCAGGAGCTGTGCAGAGCCACAAGGTCCCCCTGAGCCTCCTTTTCTCCAGGCTGAGCCCTTTCCCAGCTCCCTCAGCCTCTCCTGGGGCTCAGCCCCTTCCCAGCTCCGTTCCCTTCCCTGGACAGCTCCAGCCCCTCAGTGTCTCTCTTGTCCTGAGGGGCCCAGAGCTGTCCCCAGGGCTGGAGGTGTCTCAGCAGAGCCAGCACAGGGGACAGGCACTGCCCTGGGGCTGTGTCACACCATGGCTGGGACAGCCCAGGGGCCGCTGTGCTTTGCTCCAGGAGCCATAACAAGGTTTGTCCCAAAAAAGTGCTGCCCTAGCCCTGCCTGGTCCCTCCTCTGGTCAGATTCTGCTCTTCCTCACGCGTGTCCTTATCAAAAACACTCGGCAGGATCCACAGCCATGCAGCTCTCCTTGTGTGGGACATACACATTGTCCCCTCACCTCCTGGGCTCCTATGAGCTACTGCAGTGATTGAGCAATGGGCAGAAATTCGAGCTTCGCAATGAGAAATTATGGGGGGACCCAAAAACTCGGCAAAAATAATGTCCCCAGCTAGCTGGGCACCATCATGGTGCTCCAAAATTCAGGGCAGGGGGCAGGATGGTTGAAAAATAATGAGAGGACATTTGCTTCGATTGCAGCAAGCGTTTGTCAGGCTTAAGAGCATTGCTCAAGGGGAGTGTTGACAACAAAATACGATTATTCGGCATTTCTGCATCATTTTACATTTTCAAGATGCCTTTCAGGCACTAACCAGACATTAAACATGAGCTAATCTTTTGTTATAGCTCCTCTGCAGCCGTGAGATGGGATTAGGGCTCAAATTGAGTGGGTATTGAAGAAAAAAGAAAAGGAATTAATTAAAAATATTCAAGTGCTTTTAATGAATTTAAAAGGGTTCATACCATGGTCCATGTGCTATGGGCAATAATGAGCACTCACACACTTCACATCAGGCTTGCAAAGAACATCCTGGACAATGCTGAGTCAGTGCAATTCGAAACTAGTCAAAGTGGTGGCAAAATCACAGAATCCCAGAATAGTTTGGGTTGAAAGCGAACTTGAAGCTCCTCTCATTCCAAACCCCTGAGATCTCAGTTCTCCATCTGCAATGTGCGGATGAAAGGACTTGCACAGCAGACAGAGATGTCAGAAAACACCGAGATTCAGCAATGAGGATTATACACAGGCCCTCTCCAACGAGCAATGCTGCTTAATTACACCTCTTTAGCTGAAGTTTTTTGTGTCCTTAGTGAGTAATTGTGTAAAGGGCGCTGCGTAGCTGAGTAGTCAGCAGCACCTGTGTGTGACCCCAGACGGGACAGCTGCAGGGTGGCCACTCTGCAGGGCAGCCTTCCCAGGAGATAATTCCCATTGCTCATGGAATGATCCAGATTCACTGTCTCTCCTGCCCCCATGCACCCCCAGCACCTCCGACAGGAGGGGGAGGCTGTCCCATTGCTCTGGCGATGATCCAATTTCGCTGTCTCTCTTGCCCCCATGCACCCCGAGCATCTCTGACAGGAGGGGGAGGCTGTCCCATTGCTCTGGCGATGATCCAATTTCGCTGTCTCTCTTGCCCCCATGCACCCCGAGCATCTCTGACAGGAGGGGGAGGCTGTCCCTCCCGGCAGCCCTGGGGAGGTTCTCAGCAGCTTCGGGAAGCTGTTGTTTCTTCAGTGACTAATGGTTCAAGGAACCTGACTTTTGGGTTCAGTGTTTTCCAGCCAGGAGTCAAAGGCCCTGAGTAACTTCCCCAAGCCGGAGAGTGACCCCGCAGTGCCCCACAGCCGGACCGCAGGAGGGTTTTTTGAGGCTGGAGCCGGCGTCACCGAGGGTGAAGTCACTTGTCTGACAGGACACGGACATCGGCAATGATGCTGGGAGCTGACTCAGGAGATCTGGGTCCGGAGTGCAGCCCCCGAACCGCAGTCCTTCCCTTTCTCTGACTCCTTCCACAGCACGGGTGCAAGGGATGATCCAGAGAGATGCTTTGGGAAGCAGAGCAGCACTGGGCTACTCTTGGTGGCCTTGACCACAGAAATTATGGTCACCACTGACCCCCAGGACAGCATGCACTGGTGCTTCTCAGCACCACAGGGCTGCTCAGGGTCCTCAGACCCACAGCAGACCTTGCCAGAGGTCAGGGCATCACTAGCAAGGGGGTGAGGGTGACCCTCGTGGTCCCTCACGATACAACACCCCAGCCCATCGCTCTGTGGCTCTGCCTGGCTGCGAGGTGCAGGTCCCCAGGGCAGGGGATGGAGGGAGAGCTGCACTCCTGATAATCCCCAGCCAGGAGACTGCCAAGAGGAAATGCACTTCCCGTAAAGCTGGCACTGTTACCGACTTGTTTGCTGGAATCGCTTGAGTGGTAATTACGCTCCCTTAATATTGACATATTTAAATAGTTTCCAAGCACAATAGGAGTCCTGCCCCGCTCCTTCCACCTCCTTTTCCAAATTTCTGTGGTGAGCTTTCACTTTGAACAAGAGATTATCTGGAGGGGCGTGGCTTGCCCACGTCTTGTTTACTGAACAGCAGTCCAGATGTTCTGCTCTCTCTCATGGTGCATTTGGTGCACTCCGTGTCTGATGTGCTGCTCCATGAAGGAGCCACGGGGCTCTGTCATGCAGAAAAAGAGGTCTCAATCTCCATTGTGCTGCTCCACGTGTGAGTGGGCTGGCCGTGACCCCCAGCTCACGCTGGGATGCTGATGGGGTAACACAGCGGCATCAGCGCCAGTCACATATTTGTGTTTCATTCATTATGTTCCGAGACATTCTGTCCCGAGCACAGCGGCCAAAAAAGGCCATTCCCTTCTTACGTTGCTCCGTGCGTGGGCCACCCTCATGAATGCTGCAAAAGAAGGATTCATTTTCCCAGGAAAAACAGGTCTCACTACAAGCATGGTGGAAATCTGGGCTACTCAATGCCCCGAGTGGCCCCCGGGTTCCTCTCTCTGCTGCGCAGCCCAGGCACCAATTTATCTTGGGCAGACAGCCAAAGTTGCTACCTTTTCCCCCAAAAATAAATTCCCTTTTCTCCCCCATTGCATTGCTGCAGTTGCTGGTCCCTGTCTCCCTCTGAGCATCCATCCAGAGAAATGTCCAGGCATGGCTTGGGCATGGGTCCTGCTCCTCCGAGCTCTGGGCAGGCTCTGGGTGGTCTGGTCTTTGCAAACCTCTCCTTGGATTTTCCTCTCCACCCTGATGGAGATTTTTCACAGAATCCCAGAATGGTTTGGGTTGGAAGAGACCTTAAAATCCATTCAGTGCCACTCCCTGCCATGGGCAGGGACAACTTCCACTGTCCCAGGCTGCTCCAAGCCCCGTCCAGCCTGGCCTTGGACACTGCCAGGGATCCAGGGGCAGCTGCAGCTTCTCTGGGAAACAATTTTTTCTGTCACAAGTGCTGGCTGACCCCAGAGGCGACCCCTGACTGATTCTGCTCCCTGCCCTGGGTCAGTGTGGGCTGGACACCCTTTGGGGGCTCTCTGGGGACAGTGGTTGCGGCACGGAACCTCCAGCCCTTCCCACCAGGCAGGACCCAGGCACTTTGCAGAGAACCTCCTCTCCTCCAAGAGGCTGAAGTTGTGCCACCATCAGTCCTCACTTTTATCTGAGGGCCAGTTCTGCTGAAGCTGAGCATCAAGTTGGCCAATTTGCTACCTTGCCTTGGGGCTAAAGGAAGGAAAACATCCTCACCCTTCTTTGGTGAAAGCCAAAACTGGAAAAACTCTCATGCAGTCTGTGAACCACCATGGGAATTGTTTGAAACCACTCAAAAGTGAGAAATTTCCCTAGGAATTTCCATAAAGGATGGAGGAAAGAGTGCCTCTCCTCCCAGGGCCCTGGGTGGGTTGCAGTTGCTTGCACAAAAGAGGGAGTGTGCGTATTTTAAGTATGTCAGAGGGATGAAAAAGTGAAGAACAAGCCAGCAGAGTGCCAGGGAGGTTCCAGAAAGGGATCTGGGGAAAGGCAGCACGAGGCGAGGGCACGGGGAGGCACCCAGGGTGTGCAGGGTGGCTCCAGGCAGGCTCGGGCTTGGGCTCCAGGCTGTGGCAGCCGACGTGGCCCCGTGATGTTCGGGGAAATGGGACTTCACGTACTTTCCCCATTAATACACGGAATTGCATCAAAGAAATACCTGGCTGTCATCATCGGCGTATCCTCCCAGAGAAAACGATCTTGGCAAGGCCTTGAGCAGGCCCAGCGTCTCAGGCCAGGAGCCAACTCAGTGTTCAGTACAAGTTTCTTCATCTCCCTGTCTTTCATCATCTCCCACACGCACCCACCAAGCTGCCATCCCAAGGGTTACTGTCGAGGTAGGAGAAGGATGCTAAGCAAAGATACTCTTAAAACTCAGAAGGACAGTGTTGCAAAGGTATCAGTAAAAACCCCAATGCCTACCCACCTGTCCTGAGCCTCAGCCCTCTCCACCTGGCCTTAAACTGGGAGTGCAAAGTGACAAATCCTCTTCCGAGTCTCTTAATTCAAGAGGATTCAGTGGACAACTGCTGGTCCCCATGGCTGATCATGGCTGGGGGCACTGGCTGGGAAGGAGATGCGGCAGGCCATTATTCCCAACTTCATGAGCCTCACACTGCAGGAAAAGGCCCTGGATCCACCATCCAGGTGTCTGCAGGCTGTGATTCGGAACATTTCAGTGATGCTCTCCATCCTACTGTACCTTTTCTGAGGGAGGAGGTAGGGTGAGGGTGTGCCACGGCGTGGGCAGCTGCTGTCCTTGCTGATGGCTGCTGGCACTGCACACCAGAGAGGCTTCCCAGGAGCAGCTCCTGAATTGTTTTGACCTGAAGAGGACCATCAGCCCTTGAAGCTTATCAGAGCCAGATGTGATGCTGAAGCACACTGGTACAAACAAGGCTTTTGATGTCTGCTGACGGCAGAGCAGCCCAAGGCCACGGGGCAAGACAGGGGATTTCAGGAGGGAGCGCTTTGGGACTCGATGCCCAAGGCTGAGGGTGTGCTGCCCTGCTGTGAGGGTCGGGGAAGGAAGAGATTTCTTCCTCGCTCTTAGTTTCATCAGGAGCAGACGGTTATACAACAGCGGGGCAGATGGAAATGTCACGACAGCGAGGTTGGCAGCTGCACAAACACAACTAATCTGCCCTCACTTAATGCTCATAGCCACAACAAAAATACGCACACGGCACAAGGTAACGGAGGAGGTGAATCCAGCACCTGCAGCCTTGTGACTTGGGATGTGCTGTCCCCATCCTCCCTGCACCCCCCAGTGCCTGAAAAGGCCTGGTGTCACCTCAAAGGCTTGCCCCAAATGCAGCTGAGGTGTCACCTGGGGCCACTACTTGTCCATTGCCTCTTTGTGGCATTCCACAGGGCACCCACCTAAACCCAGCCAGTGCTGTGCTCCTACTCGTGGTCCTCCATCAGACAAGGTGGTACCAGGAAAGGGGGTCATTTTATAGGCAATATATCATAAAATCAATAATATATAATAATTATGTGCCATTTTGACACATGTATATATAAATACTCTATCTCTGTGTATATGTACTGCATGTACACATATACACACTATACACATGCACATTTAACCAAGCTGCCTGTCTAGGCTCAGTTCTTTCCTAATCAGTGTATTTCCCTCCTAATTAATCACTCTTTGGGTCACGACTGTGGTTTCTGGCTTATTCTCTAGCACTGCTCCTCAGGGTACTCACTGCACTTTGACTTGGCTGCACAGAGTCAGTGACTACAAGGAGGAAGGTATTGACTGAAAATGTTTGTTTCTTCCCCAAACGGTCAAGAAGGGCCTCTGCCATCTGTCCCTGGTACACACCAGTGGGGAGGCTGGTGCCCTCAAATGTGGCATCAACCCATCCATAGTCATGCTCCAGTCTCTTGCTCCTTCCCTGCTGTGGGGAGACATGGGCCAGGCTGTGCCCCTACATTCCCTGTCCTGGAGAGCATCACCTCCATCCTCCCAAGGCAACTCTCGGTCCTGGTGGCCACAGTGACCTGGATGTTGGACCCTCGGTCACTTGCTGGTGTGGCTCTGGTGTGGTTGTACCGCCCTGACTGAACAGGGAAACACAGTGTGGTGAGGAAGGAAAGAAGTGCTGCTGGAAAACATCTTCTGGAGCTGTGTTAGGGATGGACATGTGGGAAATCCACCTCCTGAGCAGGCCAGATGGGCATCTTCCAGCCCAAAACTGGACAGGCTCGAACAGCTGGGAGAGCATTTATTAAAGTCAGGGAGGGAAGGAGAGATGGAGGAAGGAAGGGAGGGAGGGAGGGAGGGAGGAAGGAAGGAAGGAAGGAAGGAATGGTGCAGAAGGAAGGAAGGAAGGAAGGAAGGAAGAGGAGTCATGCTCTGTGGGTGCTGGCGATGCTTGTATTTCTCCAGCCCTGCTGTGGATGTGAGGTTTTATGAGCCCTCTCCATCTCACCTTCACCAGGGCCACTTTCCTGGCCCAAATGTGCTCTACCAGGAAGGAGTAGAAGCCAAGCAAGGAGACAAAGGCGGCCTGAAGTTTATGGCCATTGTTTAGGTCAATAATGTATTGATTACAATTTTGTGGGCTAAAAGCTTGACCTTTTAAAGGGCAATTGGTGCCTGCAAGATCTGATTTAAGAGAAAGAAAATAATTTAAATTTAATTTTCACTTCGTATTTCAGTTGGGAGAAACTTGCAAGACTGCAAATGCCAAAGCTGCTTTTTTTTCGGGGGGCGTGGGGGAAGTGAGGGTTTTTTTTCCTGGAGCCATCACAAAGAGCTTCATTTCAGGGTGAAAATGGCTGTGTTGGTTCTCTGTGCTCCACTGCTCAGCACTGCAGAGGCAAGGACAGGACACAAGGCACTAAGCAGAACATTTAATCCAAAGCTCAGCCCAGTAAATATAACGGAGACTGAATATCCCACATCAAGGAACGATGCTTTCCCCCTGTAGGAGCAGCCTGAGCAACAAAGCAATACACAAGGCTGTTTTAGGAAATGCCCCACATTTTTAGGTCTTCAAGCGCATGATTTGGAAGAGGCTTTGAATCTCCAGGTATGGTTTTGCCCGAGTGGTTTATTCCTATCATTCTTGAGCTGATACAGTTCTCAAACAGGGACAGACAGCTCTGGTGGAGCCAAGCAGCCCTGGTCCCCTGCACTCCAAGCCCCACACCCAGCAGGATTCATGGAGGGGGGCACTGCAGGCTGGGATGCAGGAGCTGTGCAGGGAGAGGGGATGGACCCTGACAACGGCTTCAGGGACAAAAACAGAATCAGTGGGCCGAGGACAGCTGTTCCTAGTTTAAATTGCCAGTTTTTAATAAGCTGTATTGCTCTTTGAAAAATGGTTTTTTTGTAGTTTCATAAATAGGAGGAGGGGCCAGGGTAGCATCATCAGGACGTCACCTACTTTGTCACTGCTCCTCTCCGGATCCTCAATTTTCCGCGGGTGCCATCACATTCAGGGCTTTCAGCAGCACACAGTGACTGTAAGGAAGACTGAAGTCTGCCATTTAGTTTGCCAAGACATCTGGCAAAAACATTATGTACAGCTGAACATTTCATCATGTCTGCCAAGACATATTCATTTTGGATTAATTTTAAGACAGTTTTTAAAGTGATGATGAAGGATTATGCCGTGCGCTTCAGCAGCATTAAAGAAAAAAAAATCATCTCTCCTCTTTAAATCTCTCATTCAAATTGTCCCAGTTTGGCAGCTCCACAGTGTATTGAGTTCATGATCTGGAGGGATTCACCGATAGTGACATTTTCATTTATCTGAGTACATGTAAGCACTGGCACAGTCCATGGGTGGTAGCAAGAGCCTCCAGTACCAAACATGGCTTCTTGGAGTAATTCATTTGCAGGCAGGCAGCACAGCCCTAACATCTGAAATGCATCCACCCAGCAATAACCCAGTGCTGATGATTGAATGATTACGAGCTGTATTCTCAGCTGGAACCTCACCGTTTGGGGTTAACTGCTCTCAAAATGCAAAGCATTTTTACAGCGCTGTTACTCCAGGGACATCCCCAGTATTCCCAGTGAAGGGATACCAAAATCCGTACTCAGGGGCTTGCAGAGGAGTGATGTGCATCCTGGGTTGGTGCTTTTGAGGAAGCTCGTGCAACTCTGCAGCCATTTCCATGGCCCCACCAACTTCTCTGGGCACCTGTGCCAGGGCCTGCCCACCCTCCCAGCCAGGAATTCCTGCCCAAGATCCCATCTGGCCCTGCCCTCTGGCACTGGCAAGCCATTGCCTGTGTCCTGTCCCTCCATGCCTTGTCCCCAGTCCCTCTGCAGCTCTCCTGGAGCCCTTCAGGCCCTGCCAGGGGCTTGGAGCTCTCCCTGAAGCCTTCTCTTGTGCAGGGGAACAGCCCCAGCTGTGCCAGCCTGGCTCCAGAGCAGAGGGGCTCCAGCCCTGAGATCTTTAAAGTCCCTTCCAACCCAAACACTCTGTAATTACTTTAAACCATCGTTTCCATTGCCCACAGCACCTCCCTGCCCTGCTCCTTGAGTCGCTCCCAAACAACTCTTATGAAGGACACTTATGAGTCCTTCCCAAACTCACAGCAGGAGGTACAGCTCTGCTGTTGGGGTCAATGGAGGTTGCAAGAGTTGCCCTTTTGTCTGTGAAATGCCATTATCTCCAGCTGGCAGAGCTGTTATCAGGCAATGAGTGCTGCTGCTGACGTGTGCTGATGTCTCATGCAGGAGGATGGCCTGGAGCACTTGTCTGGTGATGTTACAGCAGCCCGGGGATGTCCTGCCAACAGGCTCCTTTCCTGAAAGTGAAAAGAACAGGGAAACTCCCTGCCTTGTGATCCTTTCCCTGAACCCTTCACACACATCTGAGTTTCACACCGACCTGTGCAAAGGCACCATCAATGAATAACGCTTACGAGCTTAAAAGTCAGCCTTCTAGCCAAGCCCAAAACAATTTCCAGCCCCATCCAGCCTAACTCCGGCAACCAACCTCGTAGCATCCAGGACATCCTGCCCTGCCAAGTCAGTCTCTAGGGACACCTGCACCATGCTGAGAGCTCATAGTCACCACAGCTCCTGCCACGATGGGTCCAGAGCTGCAGCTTCATCATGCAGGGGCTCAGGACAAGGCAGTTGTGTCTTGTTCTCAGATGTGCAGCTGTTACCTGAAACACTGGTACTTGTTAGCAGTCTTTTAAAACAACAGACAATTAATAAGATAATAATGACTCCCTCAAATCCCCAAATTAATAATGAATCAAACACAAAAGCATCTGGGATGCTGAATTTTACAGTATTGCTGGTACCAATGGTACAGATTTTTAGGTAAGGTGGCAAAAGGGGCAATGGGTAAAAATGGGAAAGGATTTGCAGTGGGCTCTAGGAAGTGCAATCACATAGAAAACTGCTGCTCTTCCAGCACAAAAGGCAGTTTTTGCAGACCAAGCCCAATCCACTAGGAGAGAGCCTGGGGCTGACTAAATATAAGATTTGACCTTTACTTGGCTGAATTAGACAACATATGCATTGATAAAACCAGTAGAAAAGGTTGTACAAAATCTTTAGAGTTTCCAAAGAAGGGAGGAGAGTTAGCTTCTTCCTTTCCTGTTTAACTGGTAGATCAACAATTTAGTGGCATGTAGAAAACAGCTTGGGTTTTTTTTCCTCCTCTAACTTGCCAATACTCTTTGGTTTTAGGCTATTAGGGTCAAGAAATGCCAGGAAATCTGGCAGGTTTTTGGACTGCTGTTGCCAAAGTGAATGATGCCCACTGCATTTATAGCTTCCAAACCCCCATCCCACTTTCAAGGGAGATCAGAGTTTCACTCTATTGCTTGAGGAAGGAGGATTTCTGCCTCACCAGGGACATGTGCATGAGGCTCCATGAGCACAACTCCCACTTCACCAACAACTCACACAGCTGCTGGGATTCCTGCCGGCTCTCCCCAAAACTTGGTCTTCTGGAAGGGATGATCCTCTCAAAGCAGACCTGCCTTCTCCTCCCCAGCCCTAAAGCGATGGATTTCCTTCTCCAGAGCTGCTCAGGGAGCACAGGCTGGTGGTGTCACCAGAGATCAGCACTCAGAGCAAAATTATTACAATAGAACCACAGAATGGTGTGGGTTGGAAGGGACCTTAAAGCTCATTCCAAGCCCCTGCCATGGGCAGGGACACCTTCCACTGTCCCAGGCTGCTCCAAGCCCTGTCCAGCCTGGCCTGGGACACTGCCAGGGATCCAGGGGCAGACACAGCTGCTCAGGGCACTGTGCCAGGGCTGCCCACCCTCACAGGGAACAATTCCTTCCAAACATCCCACCTAACCCTGCCCTCTGGCCATTCCCAAGTGGGAAGCCATTCCCCCTTGCCATGTCCCTCCAGGCCCCTTTCCAAAGTCCAGGAGAAGGTCCTTGCGCAACACCCATGCCACACCCCAAACCCAGAGACACCTTCAGCTGAAATGGACAGGAAAGAGAAGCTGAGGGTGCAACAACACATCAGGTCTGGTGTGCTGCAGACAAACCTGTCCCTCTTCTGCTTTCCCCCACAACTGCACATTTATAGAATTATATTCTTCTTAACTGCACGTCATGGAAGACATTACAAGACCTCGTGCATGCTGGGCCTGATGACCACGTGAAGAGCCACCACATGGCAGCTGTCACACACAATACAACACCCCGTGTTTACTGTTTTATCTTTTTATTTTTGTAATTACGCATAATAAATCTTTCACACGAAGTAATGAAAAGGATCCCTAAGGTGAAGGAAAAACAGAGTATTTGTGATCGTACCAGACTGCAGACGTCAGGACACTGCCGGGCCCACACCACACTCCAGCTCTTGGGAGAGCCAATGGGGCCAGCATGCATTTCTGCCTAAATCTTGGTCTGGCTCTGCTGTTTTGGGTGTAGGTGGTAACTTCAGCTGTTCCAAACCAGCTGGGACCCTGGAGCAGGGCATTTCATGAAACGCACAAGGAACTTACGCCATCAGAACAAACCCTCTGCACCTCGGTGTCAGCACAATGGGAGGACAGTGAGAGAGAATTTTCTGTGTGACACTGATGTTGGTTCAGCAGCTGTTTTGACCTATTCTATCAGATTGCTGCTTTATGTGCCCCTCTCTCGTGAAAAGCCCTCTCACAGACAAATCAGGTTTTCTGCAGGCTGACACCTGGCTGAGCCGTGTCTGCCCTGGTGGGGCTTCCCTGCTTCTGCTCGCCCCGGGGTGTTTAGAACAGATGAACGCTGAGCCAGCCCAGCAGCTTCAGAATCCACGGTTTCAAAGTGCATCTTCAGACTGACCTTTCCAAATCTGGGCAGCCCTGTTGACTCACAAACACTCTGAGTCTTTTAATAAAGACAAAATTACAAATCACTACAGTAACCAAGAATAGTTATCCCCTTTTGACGTTTGCTCAAAGACCAAAACAAAACAGAATAAATTCAAAATACAGATCAACTTATGTGCAGCTCAGTCATGGTTCATTCATTTCTCCTATTTGCCTAAGAAAACACTGCATCTCCAGTCTTACCATTGCCTTTTCTCAAAAGCTTCTGCCATTTCAAAGTCCTAAATGCTCATGGGCTGTATATATCCCTTTGCAGCTATATTTAAATAAATTTGGAAAGCTTTTTTTTTTTTTTTTAAATAAGCCAGCATTTCCATTTGTGTAGGACGCAAATGGACTTCCGTCTCTAAATAAGCAGATAAAGGGTAAGTACAATCTTAGCACATCCTTCAGGGGGGCAAAATGGTGCAAGAAATTCTATTTAAAGCCATTCAAAGGACTTTCTGAAAGCAAACGCACCCGATTCCTCAGGTCAACAAACAGAACATGCTGGAGCAGGCAGTGAATACAGAGGGTTGCCACGCATCTTTAGGAACTAATTCCTCGAAATTGAAGTTTTGGCATGCAATGCACTGGTGACAGTCCCCCACACAACAGCACGTGGGATGAGGACAGTGGGTGCACGTGTGTGCAACAGGCATCCCCAAAATATGATCCCCACTTTGAAAAATGAGATTTCTTTCAAAATCTCACCACTTCTTTGCTCTTCCCACTGCTGAAACAGGTATATCAGGAAAGGGCACTTAAAAAAAACAAAAAAAAAGAGCAATATTCTACATTCAGATAAATTTATACTTCTGCCATAAAACTGTAAAAGCCAACAGGAGGTTTTCAACACAGAGCTTTGTCAAGGATCCCCAGAACACACTGTCACCATTACACACAGTTTTACAGGACACTGGTCTATTTAACAATCTTGCCATTATTTTCTTTGGACTTTTTTTTGCCCCCCTTCCCTACGCGTTAAATTTCCAGGAACAATTTTGCACAGGAGCACAGAAAAACAAATCTGTAAGGGACCTGACTCTGAAAGCAGGTGCTCCTAGCCCTCTGGAGAGTATTTGCCAGTCAAACAACAAAAACAACAAAAGACTTGCTATTGAAAATCCTCCCACAAACATCTAAATCAAGTGTTTTGAATCTGCCTGGGAGCTAATCTGATTAAGATGCTGCTTGCTTAGTTCCCTCGGATGACAGTGTAGACAGCAATTTAAGGGCTGCAGCCTTGACAGTGCCACGGAAACGAAGGGCTGTGAGTGAAAACACAGGATTAGGTAACAAGCAAACCACGGCAACATCCAAGAGACCATAAAATGCTTGACCCAAGGAAGCCGCCCTGCTCGAAACAGCCAAAAATACAAACGCTGCTTCCAAATCAAAGCCTGCAATCTCATTTAGGCCGTTAAGTTAAAAGGACAATCAGGTTTGTGGTTGGTAGTAACATCATACCCCATGTGTAAGGCCTCATTTTCATCAAACAAGCTCTAGGTTATGGACTATAAACACAAGGTTGCCTACAAGCCATCAGTGCCCCATACCAGTCTGTCCCAGTGTGTGGCTGGGCTGGACACTGGCTCTGGGGTCAGAGGGGGCAGCTGGAGAGGGTCAGGTTGGAAGGGGTGCAGAGGTTGGATTCCTGTAAGATGGAGCGGGGCTGGCCTGGCCGCGTGTCCCTCAGCCCGAGTCCATGGTGAAGAGCTGGATGTCACGGGGGTTCCAGTACAGGGCCACGGCAGAGTTGTACACCAGGGACCACACGTAGGGGATGAAGAACTCCTCAGGCTGCTCCTCCTCCACATACTTGAACTTCAGCTCGGGGAACTTCTGCAACAAGAAGCCAGAGTCCAGTGAGGGAAGGTTTGCATGTCTGCTTGCAAACACACAGCCCACGTAAACACCAAAGAAAGAGGTTTGGTGAAAAAAATAATGGAAGGAATTAAACTCTTAGAACCAAAGGAAAATATTTACAGGACAAAGAGATAATTTGTATTTTCTTTTTTGAACCAAATGCTGCATTAGCATATTGTATTCAAGCCTTTTACTGTTAGTCACAACCCATTTGCTTGCTAACAGATTAAACAGGTGAATCCTTTACAAAACACAAAGGTCTTAAGGAAAACTGTCATTTTTAGCAGCCCCTCAAAAGCCGTCTTGCTTTTGCATGTACAGACCTATTTATTGCACTTTTCCAAAAAAAAAAAACATTTTGTGATTAATTGTACTTGGCTCCTTAGCAGGAGAATCCTTTGGAAAGGCTGAAAGAATAAACAGTTTGTGATATCACAGGATCACAGAATATCCTAAATTGGAAGGGACTCATAAGGATCATCCAAGTCTAGTTCCTGGCCGTGCATAAACACCCCAACAATCCCATCCCGTGCATCCCTGAGAGCATTGTCCAAACTCTCCTGGAGCTGTAGCAGCCTCGGGGCTGTGCCCATTCCCTGGGGAGCCTGGGCAGTGCCCAGCACCCTCTGGGGGAAGAGCCTTTTCCTGATATGCAGCCTAAACCCTGCTGACCGCTCCAGCCTTTCCCTCAGGTCCTGTCCCTGGTCAACAGAGAGAAGAGACTGACATGCCACAACCTCAGTTTCCCATTTTTCTCATTTTTTCCCTTCCACAGCAGTTCACACTGCAAACCCACCAGGTTCATTCTTGGCAAACGTGTTTTGTAAAGAGCTGATTCTACTTTTGTACTGTGCTCTTCACTTTATCCACTTCTAAATGTTGTCTGTGTGTGAGCTTGGCAGAGTCTCAGGCAAAAGCCGCATTACAATGATCACTGGGGTAAGATAAAACATGACCCATTTTATTATTTATAAGGCTGTGGCTAAGACTAAGAATAAACTCTACAGTGTGACATGATCAGAACAAGCACAGCAATGGCTAAGGAGACTCTTTGCCCATTAATAATGGAGGGATTCCCTATCCTATTTCTTGAGCTTAGTGTCATGTTTCCTTGCCTTAAGGGCACAAGAATTCTGGCTGGATCAGTCTCCTTTCGAAGGGGCATTTCTTGGACACTTGGTTTACAGGGTTATGTATTTAACTTCTGTGCTGCCACGGTATTTGTATTCTTGGAGCCAGAAAACATGGAAACTTGTAGAAAAGTTATAGAAAACATGTGGATGTGGCACTTGGGGATATGGGTTAGTGGTGGCCTTGGCAGCGCTGGGAGAACAGCTGGACTCAAAGGACTTTTCCAACCTAAAGGATTCTGTACAATCCCTGTTCAAGGAATTAAGGCAGCTAGAAGATCAGGTTGTTAAAGGCCATTCTGCATCTCACTCCTGTTGAGTTCAAAGCCCAGAATCTCAAAGGTGCATCAGCAAGTTTAATTTCCTGTGTCAGACACGCAGTTTGTGGTAGAGAACTCTCCCACAGCCATTTTGTGCACCTAAACCACTTTCTACCACCTCTCTACAACCTCTCCTCCCCAAGTCTGTTTTGACCAGCCTGTTTAATCTTCTGCATCATTGTTTTTTCACTCTTAGCTACCTTACACCCATACTCACCCCCACCTCTCATTTCCAGTCTCCCAGCCTACTGCCACCTCAGCTCCCTTCCACTGCATCCTTATCCCCCCTCTTTAGCATACCTTTCCTTTTGGTACTCACCCAAATTTTCTTTTTTCTTACAAGCCTTGTGAGATCCTCCTCTTCAGTGACATTCTCTATCCCTTCCCAACTCAGCTCCAAATTCTCAAGCTGTCCATGCCTTCCCCCTCTCCCACCCCCCAAACAAGCCCTGATGTATATTTTCATCGTTATTTTTCTAAAAAAACCCCCCAACAACTGACATTCTACCCTGCTTATCCTCAGTGTAATCTTCCCCACTTCCTTCCAAAACTTCCTGGCTTGTGGTCAGTGTAGAGAGGAGCACGTTCCATTCAGCACTGCATCAGCAGAATGAATGGTTAAACCTCACAATTACACCATGGCAACACTTCCAGCCAGAGCAAAGCCTTACACAGCTGCCACTCTTCACCCGTCTGGGAGGGAAGAGGGAAAAAAAGTGATTAAAGATGCTAATTTGAGTTGAATTAAACACAGGTAACTTTTTTTTTTCCCACCTTCAGGTCACAGATATAGCTACTGGCTTTGCAAACACTCATGGCAGTGGAGTGGGACCATCCTGGGTTCTTGTGCAGCTTAAAAACATCTTCAGCCTTAAAACAGTAGGCAAAATTATATCAGAAATTCCAACAGCTGCATTTGAGATGCTCAGGTCTTACTATCCCATTATCTCTCAGCTGGAAGGGCAGCATAAAATGGCTCAGGTAGCATTCATATTTTCAGGCAATAAGCCATGCATTGATTTTATTATTCAGCCTCTCTTCAGGCTGATCGATGTTGCCATCTATTGCAACCGTACCATAGCAATTTAATAATCAATTCCAGATTAAAGGCTGTAACTCACTGCAATCAGCCTGGACTCTCTTAGACTCAACATGTGCTCTGAACAGCCTGTGGGGGTATCTTGGAAATGCAGACAAGGAGAATGAGATTTTTAAGGAGAGAGGTAATACACACTGCCACTACATAGACATAATTTTGAATGTGGCTATATAAAAAGAATGTAGATAACGGCAGGAGTAATGGATTTTTGATGGTCCACCTGAATAGCAAGCTCAGGACAACTCAATGCATTGCTGATGAGGCATGAAAAATTACAATTCCAGGCCAGCAATTCAAACCCACCTTCTTTAGATGACTGCAGTGACCCACAGATGTGTGCTGGCCATGTTTTCTCATTCATTTAAAATGAGATATCCTAGAGGCCCAGCATGGAGAGAGCTGCACCAGCATCTTTGGGGTGTGGATGTAGCACTTGGGAATATGGTTTAGTGGTGAACACAGTGCTGCTGAGTTAATGTTTGAACTCAATGATCTTAGAGGGCTTTTCCAACCTCAATGATTCTATGATGTAACATGCAAGATTAGCCATGGCAGCCATCCACTGCTGAGATAAAAAACTACCCACACTGTTTCACTTACAGTGTTCACTGAAAACAGAATTTGTTAACAAAAAAAAGCATCAAAAGTTTCTTCCTTATCAGAGTGACTTTAAAACTATCTGTAACAGCAGGATTTAAACATCATGTAAAATGCTTGATTGATGCCAAAAAGCTTTAAGATCTTCAAAAAGCTTTTCAAGATTTTCAGGTGACAGTCCAAGGAATGCTTAAATTCATATTTGTGCCATTTGTCTCCCACGTGTACTGCTGCAAATGAGTGATCAGGAGCCTCGGCTGTGTGCTGCACACACACAGGAGGTGACACTGTAAAGCCACCAGGCCACAGGAGTCTCAGGGCACTCCCAGCAATAACCCAGCCAGCATTGGTGGTGGTTTTATCCTGGTTAACAAAATTCCCAAAGTGGCACGACAAACCAGCAGTGCACAAACTTATTTTCTTCTGTCTTGCTGCTGTTGTGTCCAGCTTACTCCTGGAAAGACATTTGTACTCCAGCTGGTGACACTCCAGTGAACCTGATTTTTAGCACCACTTGAAAAGAGAGACCATTCTAAGGCATCTTAAATGCCAGTCTTAATGACAGAAAAAAACCCTTAGCCTGGGATGAATCATCCCTTTTTTCCTTCAAGGCCCTGTTTGTTTGGATGGATGGTGTTGAAAGATGGAGCCCCTCTGCTCTGGAGCCAGGCTGGCACAGCTGGGGCTGTTCCCCTGCACAAGAGAAGGCTCCAGGGAGAGCTCCGAGCCCCTGGCAGGGCCTGAAGGGCTCCAGGAGAGCTGCAGAGGGACTGGGGACAAGGCATGGAGGGACAGGACACAGGCAGTGGCTTGCCAGTGCCAGAGGGCAGGGCCAGATGGGATCTTGGGAAGGAATTCCTGGCTGGGAGGGTGGGCAGGCCCTGGCACAGGTGCCCAGAGCAGCTGTGGCTGCCCCTGCATCCCTGGCAGTGTCCAAGGCCAGGCGGGACAGGGCTTGGAGCAGCCTGGGACAGTGGGAGGTGTCCCTGCCCATGGCAGGGGGTGGCACTGATAGGCTTTAAGGTCTCTCCCACCCCCTAACCCTTTTTTGATCCAATATACAATACTCCTCACTATTTAAGTTTCTGAGCTCCTTGCCCTGACATAAAGGTCCATTGGAGCCATTATTTGCATTTCTGTCCAGCCCGTTCAGGGACAGACAACCCCAGATAATTTAAAATAAACCAGCCTGAGAAAGTTCTTGAAAACACGAGAGACAGAGGTAACATTACGGTTTGAACGGCACAGTTTAAACACAGACACCACTTATCAGCTCCGGTGAATCACCCCACCACAGTACCCTATCTTGTCTTCTTCTGCCAGACAAAGCAGAAGTCAGATTTAGTGGTTGGGACGAGGGTACAAACGAGACAGACCGAGAACTCTGCAGACTGTCTGTGTTGTCAATCACATGATTCGATGAAAAACCACGGGAAGTCCGACGAACAGACACAGAACTGAACTGCAGTAACTCCCCCACCGCAGAAGCTCAACAACATCGGGGTGTTTTGGTTTTTTTTGTTTTGGTTTGGTTTTTTTCAGTTAACGTTAAGGAAGAGAACATCACGGCCAGTGAGCAGCACCTGGCCCTGCTCCAGGCAGCTCAAAGGCACCTGAGGTACAAGGCTTGAGCCATACATTAAATAAAACATCCCCTTCCCTTCAAATGAACCCTCAGAGCTGCTCTTAGGCTACAGTGGTATCTCAGTGGATGACCTCCACTCAGATAATGTAAGCAAGGGCAGATGGAGCTGCTTTAAGAGCCATGTCTTTGCTTCTTCCCTGATCTAGATGTTCTGCTGGATGAAAAGCAGCATTCATCAAAGGTACGGGGCAGTCACTGTGGAAAATAAAGAAATTAAAGAGCTGGATTAATAAAAAATTGGAGAATCCTCTTTTCCTCGAGGTCTGGTTAGAAACTCAGGTTTCTGAAACAGCAATCAAGCTTGAGTCAGTATTTTCAAAAGCAGGTGACTCTTTGAGCAGAGAAGTGCTGTTTTCAAAGGAGTCTGAACAAACACATTTGAGAGTCAAATTCATCTGAACTTTACATCAATCCAGAGCTTCAAAGTCTTTCTGAAAATGGGATTTCTGTGTGTTTGAAAAGCTTACCATGAGTCCTGTTTGGTAACCTAATGATTTGCTGGCAAATTACGTGTTTCATATTGTTTCAGCTAAATATAGTAGTATTGCCTGCAGAGCATCTGTAGGATTGGACCTCATTAGCAAAATACATCAAATGGCAAGGGGGGAAAAAAAAGGGCTCAGATTCAGCACTGTGCCAAGCCTCTGTTATAGGGTCTATAATGAATATCTACCCTAGCAAGGATTATCCCTACAATCTGTCTTGCACCAAACATACCAATCTGCGAGGATTTCGGGCAGAGGAATGACTCTTGTCTGCAAAGTCCTCAATGCCACTTGGAAATCTGGTCACCAAAATACCAATCTGAGTAAAATTAATGGCCAAGGATCTTGAAAACAACTGAACAGACATGCCTGGTACACTGTTCATGGTATGGATACACAGGTACATATGGAAACATTGATGTATTTGTTTTATACAAATCTAAGGACTTGAGTTCTTTAACAGAGCACAATTCATGGAAGAAAATGTCTCAGTGCTTGCTCTAAGATATTCACAGATTGAATTTTTGCAATTACTTAATTCTTTAGGGACGATAAGGTCGCTTCATCTTTCTTGGGTTCTGTTTGTGTCTGCAGTGCTTCTCTTTGACTTCAGACAGAAAGTCTGTGTGACTTTGGTGAAATATCTGTATGGGCTACACCACACCTGCCCGATACCATCTTTTTCTCCTCCTCAGGCTCACAGCATAGAGGATGATGGCGGGGAGATGAAGGAAGCAAACAGGAAATGTGCTAGACTGAGTGTGAGCCACACATCTCGTTCAGAGATCTGCCTAAGGAATAGGTGCAAACGGAAAGACAGTGAAGAAAACGAGGGCTCGGAGCGTGGCAGGGAGGTTGAAAAAGAAATAGAAAACTCAAGGTGATAAGAGGTTTACAACCATCTGTGCACAAGCTAAATATAGTAAGTATATGACATATTATTTAATAAATATATATTAAATATAGTATTATTTATAACAGTAGAATTATGAAAGATTAAGCAACTACACAAGCTGTGGTAGACACAATATTGTTCCCAGGGAGTAAAATTCCATAAGTCACATAACCCATACTCTAATGGGTCACAATCTTCTTGGTCCAGGAGGGCAGGAGAGTTCATTTATAGAGAGAGAACTGTTTCAGCAAGTTTCATTGATATGTGGTTTCTGTTTTCAGATCACTTTGAGTAAAAGTTTGTACAACCACAGCTACAGGAAAATAAATGCTCAGCAGTGAATTTTCAGTGTCAGATGTGAACTAGTGCCAGAGAAGCAGACGTGCCTGCTGGTCAGAGTTCAGCAATTACTGGTTTTTTTATAGAGTACTGAGAAGCCCAGGTCATTTTGGGAAAAATCAATCAAACAGCTCTGCCTAGATAATTATTGGTAAAAACACAATGATTTAAATTAGTTAAATATTTGTGGTAAACCTGCCAAGGCACAAAGCTTTGCAGGGTACCATTAGATGAAAACTGCATTTCTGTCTGGGATAAAATGGCAAATAATGAGAGCTTTAAAGTCCTAGAAATTCAGGGATGCAAACACATATACACTTGTTTCTTTTCCTTCCAGAAAGGAAATATTGCTGATAAATGTCAATAGTCCCAAATTGTTCCATTTTTGTTTTCATATCAGGCTGCTAATCTGTACAGATTCCAAAAGCACAAAAGTATAAATGTATTTCTCTGAGCTTAGGACAAGGCCAGATACCCATTTCAGGATCTGCTGGGTCCACGTCAGAAACACCTGGACTCTGGGTTTCTTCTAGACAGGACAGAAAATAAACTGGACCACTGGTCAGCAGCTATAAAGACAGGCTTGGAGAGCTGGGGCTGTTCCCCTGCACAAGAGAAGGCTCCAGGGAGAGCTCCGAGCCCCTGGCAGGGCCTGAAGGGCTCCAGGAGAGCTGCAGAGGGACTGGGGACAAGGCATGGAGGGACAGGACACAGGCAATGGCTTGCCAGTGCCAGAGGGCAGGGCCAGATGGGATCTTGGGCAGGAATTCCTGGCTGGGAGGGTGGGCAGGCCCTGGCACAGGTGCCCAGAGCAGCTGTGGCTGCCCCTGGATCCCTGGCAGTGTCCCAGGCCAGGCTGGACAGGGCTTGGAGCAACCTGGGATAGAGGAAGGTGTCCCTGCCCATGGCAGGGGATGCAATGAGACAGGCTTTAAGCTTCCCTCCAATCCAAACTATTCTAGGATTCTGTGAAAATCCCTTAATCCCTTAGTTTGAGGAAAAAGGGGATCCCTGCTCAGCTTCAGAGACCCTGTGTCTACCTGGAAAAATTTTGGAATGGGAGGAAAAGATTACCAACATGAAAGACTGAAGCAAAACTCACATATCACACTGCTGAGTATCATTACTGTCTACATTCATTTTATGCATTTATATTCACAGTCACAGTTTGAGGATTTACAGCTCTAATTACAATTTGCTTGCCCTGTCAGGATTGTTCTCTATGCCCTGCTGTCTAGATGGACGCACATCTTTCCACACTTCCAAGAAGATTGCTCAAAAGCCAGGAGCCAGACCAAGCTGTGACTCCATCAGAACATGGAGAGACAGGAAACCACAGGAACACTATGAAGACATTTGCCACACTGCAGAAAAGTACAATTCATGTTGGCTTTACCAAACAAAAAGAAAGAACCAGAGACTGATGTACATAATTACACTTGAAGCATGAGGACGAAGGCATGACGTGAAAATGAGGTACCATCAACAAAAAATAGAACTTTTATCCACTTCAGGGCCTAACCTGGAAGAACAGTAATTCTCAGAAAATACAGTGGCCTTTTAGAGGAAAGAACATAGGTCTGAGCAAAAAATGAACAACCTCAAACTTACAACGATTTGAACAAAGAATGTTTCTTAAATTGAAAAAAAAAACTAACCAAGAAGAGGTTTAAACACATGGAAAGAACAAAGGTACTGACCCAACTGACAGAAACAGTTCTAGTCCTGACCTTGCTCAAGCACTTGTTACGTACGTACACTGACCACTCAGATAAATAAGTAAAATCCTTTGTGTGCTTTTGAATTTAGGGAATTAAAATCTGAAAAACAGAATAATCCCTGAACCCATTTCTCAGTGGCATTAAAGGGCAGCAAAGCACAAATAGGGATGAGTCTATCAACTCACAAAACTTTTATGGATATGAAGTGGGCATATAAGCCTTTCCTAGCATGGGATTTGCAGAAAATGCACATTTTATAACAGCAGTCCCTATTTTTACCACTGCTAAGGAAGATGCAAATGAGTTTAAGCTCTGGCTTCCTGTGCTTCAGCCTGCAAGCCATCCTTCTCTAGATTAATGTGCAAGGCTTTACACAACCATGAAAAACAGTATGTTTTCAGCAAACATTTTTGTTACAACTGAAGGGAGTTTAGAAATCACTCATTCACTGACACCTTAATATAGAAGAGACTTGTAGATCTGCCAACAAAAGGTTACAAGATTAGAACTAGACTTTGGATGCCTCAATTCACAATAAAGACCATGATGCTTTAGCAGTACCCTCAAAGAAGGGCTTAGAAATCCATGAATTTCCAAAGTCTCATAATTAAATCCTGCACCAAATGTAGACTTTCCGAACTGCAAAATACCAGTCAGTCACCAAACAAAGCAGATTCAGGGCTGAATTTTTTCTTTCCAGAATTTTATGAGTGAGATTTGAGCAACCTGGAAGACGTCCCTGCCCATGGCAGGGGGGTGGAACAAGATGAACTTTAAGGTCCTTTCCAGTTGAAATAACTCTGTGATTCTATGGATTCTGCCACTTTTCAAGTGTGCAAGAGGTATCATTTAAGAAATTGCCTATAATAACTCGGGAACATCTCATAAGGAACAACTCTTTGAAGGTCTCAAATTGGGCAAAAGCTCAAGTTGTCCTAAGTCCATAAATGCATTCACAGTGTTTGGATCACTCTGCAGAAGGCAGAAAAAGTATTTATAAAGTCTAGGAAGCAAGAGAAGGCAGGGGAAGATCAGTTCTGCAGTCAACCAAATCTGGAGCATATAACCATCCCCAGAGGGGTTTAAAAGCTGTGTGGATGTTGCACTTGGGGACATGGGCTGGTGGTGGCTTTGGCAATGCTGGGGGAATGGTTGGACTCAATGGTCTTAGAGGACTTTTCCAACCCAAATGATTCTGTGATCCATGAGATCCTGAGATGCCTGCTCCCTCCAGAAAAATCTCACGGTGCTCTCAGAGCCCCAGTATCACCTGGTCAGTGATACGTAAGGGGAAACCCTTGTATAACACAAAAAAGGCTTTTTATGGTTCAGGACTTGCCAAAGAGCAAAACAGTTCATCCCAGGCAATTTGATTTTTTGCAACAATATGGAAGAACTCAAAGGAGGGTGAAGTAGGGGTGGGAAAGGCAAAGTCTTCTCCTGGAGATATTCTAAGTGAAGGCACTAGAGAAGAACTAACTTGTGCATCTGGCTACAAAATCTTCTCCAACTTCTGGAGAAAAATGACAAGATCTATATTCCCTTCATCAGCCTTTTTTAAAAACAAAGCCAATACTATAAATGCCCAACAATATTCCAGTTCTCACATCAGAGACAACCATCTGCTAATTATTTTCTGAAAAGCGAGTTGCATGCTTTTAGTCTAATTGATATAATTTATTGGACTTTTTTTAACAATAAGGAAAAACTCACTGGAAAGGATAAAAAAGGGCCTGTGAAGTGCACAAATGATGGAAGCTCTGGAGAAAATAACCCTGCTGAATAATGAATGTACACTAATTTGTGTAGCTATATATTAAAAGACATAGAGAACTGCTCTAGACAAATCTTAGAGCCAATTATGTATTTTACATTTCAAGCAGTGAGTGCTACTGTTTAAGCCAGAGCAGTTGTTTTGACTTTGATAGCAGACTAGTCTAAAATACAAGGAATGTTGTTTATCATGGAAATGCTTTGTGTTCCAGATAACATCACGGATGGCTGCCCCACCTAGGCTACAGCACCATCCCACCGTCCCAAAACAAACCCTAGATAAACCTCTCCCTGCTGCCCGACTCCTACTCCTACCAAAGATACAAATGTAGTGCAAATAAAACTTTTGCCACAGTGTGTGCCACGCCATCAGCCACACAAAATGGGCAGAAGGTGTTGGATACACATGTGACAATGAAGGAAACTACTGAACTTTGAGAACATGACCCACACTTTCATGTTTTGGGAAGGCACTGGAGCCAACACGGCCTTGCTGCCACAGGAATGCACCTTGAGAACCCTGTAGGGACAATGCACAAATCATGACCCAAAAGGGTAATATATAAATACTGCCCTTTGGTTTTTTTTTCCCCTAGGAATTGTCATGCCCAGAGTTAGATTTTTCTTCCTCTGCCCTGGAAAAGGAGCTGGAGAGTTTGTCATCTGACTCGGCCCTACCTTGTGCTTGCAGTGATGGAGCATGCGCTCATCTGTGGAGTCTCCAGCACTCACCTCTCTGCTCTTCACATCTGAGCTGGGAAGGGACTGAAGCACAATGACAGCATAAACCACACTAATTTCACAGTTTAAGGACTTTTCCTTTTGCAAACTACCTGACCTTTCTCTGCTCTATTTACAGTCTTGGGATAATCCAGCAGAACCACAAAGGATCGAGAGATCAAAATGCTGTTTTCACCTGTTTCTTTCAGCCCAAATCCAGAGTTAATAGTATGTCACAGTTATTTTGTTTTCTCATTTATTTGCATAGAACATATTCCCCCAGCACAAAAGGTGGCAGGAGAAGAGCACAGTGATTCAGTTTGCATACTTTTCCAGTGACGAGGTCCCAGACATGCTTTCACTACATAGTGGTTCAACGCTGCCTCCAAAACATCCTACCAAGCCAAAAAGAACATTCTTTTAGACAAGTGGGACCACGCTCCTCTCCGTTATCACTGTACAAGGGTTGCTGCACTGCCCAGGCCTTGGCTTTGTTCATCAACCAGAGAGATGAGGTCCATTCTCCCAGCTGAGCTTAACACCTTTGATTTTCATCTCGGGGGCTGACATTTACAGCACATTTCCTGGTGTGGACGGCTCCTTGAAGGTTGCCTGACAAGGTCTGAGTTTTCCTTCTCAGCAGCCACAGAGACAAGGCCCGCGCCAACATCCTGCTCCGGTCCCTCCCACCCAGCGCGGCGGTGGGGCCACACGCCAAGCCCAAACATCCTCCCCCCACCCCCAGCGTCCACGGAGGAAGACCTCCTTTTGATTTTGTACTTTTTAATCTGAGAGAGCCAGGCCTGTAAATATTACAAAAAAATTATAACAATGACTTAAGAACAGAGACAGACTTGCTGTCACCAACTGTTAACTCTGAGATCAGGGCAGCCTAGGAAGTGGACCCTTATCTGCCCGAAGCTCAGGACATGCTGACTAACACCCTATTGAGCCTGCAGACCTTTGGCTCCCTAATCTCCCCAAACTGGAAAACGTACACCCCAATGGACATACTCCCTTCCTAAGTATTTCAAGCCTCTGCAAACAGACAGACTGTGCTGAGAGATGAGCAGCACTGCCCTGCTGCATGCAGGAAATCTCATTTATTTGTCTTGAGGAGTGAAATGTGAAGTGACAGTAAAACCTCTCCAGCCGAAGCCTGCGGTGCCAGACTGCAGCCTTATCACTGCCAGGACTGCCAGCCGAGGAATTGGTGCCAAATGTGGACATTTACACATTTATTTTGTGAATGTGGACTTCACAGCTTTATTAAAAAAAAAACTTGTCCTAATGCTAGAAGTCCTGTGAAGACAAACCAAAGCCAGGGGAATTGACCTTGACAAATAACCAGGATGCCTCTTCTGAAATGGATTTTTAGGTTGTTCATTCTATGCTATATTTTATTGTATATTCCATTATATTAATGAAGGTTCTGATAGCAAGTTCAAATTAGCTACTGAAAACATGCCTTCATCAACGATAATAGCAAGCAGTGTGCAGAAAGGAGAAAGGGTGAGCTATTAATGACTAGGAGAAGAATCCCTTCAAGGTGTTAAGACTTGTAAAGATTTACAAGTCTTGAATCTGGGCTACTGAATCTCCTTGACTGTCTGATTACAGGGAGTGAGGAGCTGAGTGCAACCAAAAAGGATCTGTATGCTTGGTGTCATCCTGCAGCCACCAATTTAAAAAGTAGCACTCTCCTATAGTGAAACTGCCTTTTTCACCTAATGCAAACAATCACCTCAATCTGAAAAAGGGCCCTAAGTGAGCTGCTGTTTCAATAATGAATGAAAATTACCTGTGTTTTCTGTGTCACTATTCTTTAGGTGCAGCATTTCCAGATTTGTTTGCCTTCACTGACACCTTACTTGTACTAAGACTTATTCTGGTAAAGACTGTCTTTAGGACATGAATCAAACATTTCCAGAGAACTCCTCACCTCAGGCTGGGGAATTCTTTCATAAATGCTATTATGTCCCTTTGTTATTGATCATATCTGCCCCCTTCCTCCCTGTGCATTCAGGCCAGGATTGTTTACCCTGGTGACAACAATCAGGCTTTGCTGGTCTCAGTTCAGGAGGATGGAGCTTGGCAGAACCTGGTTGTACAGATAAGCAACAGGAACTCAAATAAAATTTTGCTGCATGACTATGTGCTCAGAACTACAGGCACCACTTGGGTCTCACATTAAGGACAACACCTACGTTTAAGGCGTCTGCTCTCCTCCCACCCTACTCCACAGGCACAAAATTCCCTTCTATGTTTTGGAGCTGCCAGTCTCTCATAGCCTCGAGGAGACCTTCCATCAGCGAACTGTCCAGTATAAGCCTTGGGTTTCCCATCCGTAAAAACAGTCTTTGCTGTGGGTTTTGATAGCTCACACGCTGCAGTGAAGGAATGAAAATCTCCCTCCTGGAGCTTTGGATGCTGCTGCTACAGCATCATCATGATGGAAAATTCTCACCCCACCGCTACATTGTCTGTCCTCAAGTCCCAGCTCCTGCGCCACAGGTTGATGTTCTCCCCATAGTTTAAACATCAGAGCAATGGCTTTAAGCTGCCAGAGGGCAGGATTAGAGGGGATACTGGAATTCTTGGCTGTGAGGGGGGTGATGCCCTGGCACAGGTTTCCCAGAGAAACTGGGCTGCCCCATCTCCCTGGAAGGATTAAAAAGCTGTGCAGATGTGGCACCTGGGGACATGGGTCAGTGGTGGCCTTGGCAGTGGTGGGGAAATGATTGGACTCGATGGTCTAAGAGGGCTTTTCCAACCTACAGGACAAGGAGAAAACCTGGGTAGAAGGGAGTAGGGTTTGTTAGGGTACAGAGTCAACATGAGGACACGGTCAAGAAAAATCAGCCTTTGTTTGCAACCTCAACAGATTGTGGTTTTAGCATTACAACCTCATCATAAACCCAGCCTAAATCCACATGGATTTAAGATTCAATAACATCATCTGATACTCCAGAACATCTAGAGCTACAAAAAAGGCAGGGTGACCTAAACCAGCTGCCCTCTAAATCCTAACAGCAGAGTCCTCAACAGTGATGCTGATAGACATGAGAAATCCCCTGATTGGCCAGGAAAAAGCCATCTCCATCACTAATCATGCTCAGCAGGAACAAACAGCCTGTAAATCAACTGGAGAGCAGCTTTGCAACTTGTACCAAAGGTTGTGACAAAATTAAACTCTGTATGGGAATGCAGTGGAAGCAGCCATCAACTGACAAAGTACATCTCTTCCTCATTCTCACTTCTTGGTACAGTTGCTGTAAACATTCAAGACATTTCTCTGATTTATGCATTTAATTAGAAGATATCCGTAACATTCCTGCTGTTTACATTTAACCCAACACTGCAATGAAAGCTGTAATTTTGTCTGGAATTTATATTCTGTACTCAAACTTATTTTGATTCCTTGATTTAAACATACACACAGAAGTGAAAATGTGTCAAAATCATGAAAATGGAAGAGATTATACTCCATTATCTAGTTCATCTGTCATCCAGGGCAGAAATTTTCTGAGGACTGTTTTTCTCAGTCTGCCACATGTTATGGAAACTTAATTCAAAAGACTAATTCAGAAAAGACAGCTAAACCTTAAAAGTGGAAGAGCAATTGGATCAGTATAATTAGAAGTTAAATGATTTTTTTCTCCCTTTATCTTGCATTCAGCTGCCATAACCCATCAAATTTTGCACCTTTTGGGATAAAGTTGTTGGCCTCTGCCACGGTATTTTACATTTTATTTAAAAGATGGTTAATACTTGGGGGTTTTTTTTGATGGAGGGGAGATAATGTGGGGCTTTATTAATGAAAGAAACTAATAAATTCATTTAAAATGCAACTTTTTATACTTTCCAGCTACTCTGCCTACACTGAAGGTTTGCTGTAGAAAAGGAACACATGGGTGGGAAATAGCTTTCAACTGAGCAGGGGAACAAAGGGGACAGGGCATTTCAGTGTAATTTTACTTTACTTTGACCAAAGTTGCAAGATGTTTGGAAACAACACGTCATGCACATGCAGTGCATTTGGCACTGGACTTTTCATTGGATTCACAACATATGCAATGGAGCGAGGGGAGGCTGTGCAACATATGTGAAGCAGATTCAGTCACAGCAAAAAACGTAATAAAAGTATAGGGAGGCTTTCTAGGGAGGGAGATTTGGGGAATGTTATTCAGCTTGAGCAATTGTACAGCTCTGAAGTGAGCAGGGGCCGGGCTCTGGCTGGAAGCCCTCCCGTAAGATGTGTTGGACAGGGAGTTTTGGGCGGCTCATGAGTGTGGGGCTCCTGCCAAGCTCTTGCAAAGCCAAAGCTCTGCAGCTCTGGGCAGGGAAGCTCCTCTGTGCTCTCGTTCAGAAAAAATGGGATCATCCTCGAAGGTTAACAGAGTTCAAATGATGTGGCAGGCCAGCAGTTAGCAGAATGGAAGTAGCTTTGAGAAACGTACACGTGCAGGGAGTTGTTTACCCAGGTCAGAGCTCTGTTACCATGGGGAGTGACTTGGAAACTCTCACACTGCTTTCCCATCCTGCTTCTCCAGTGCTTGCTTTCTGCCTTGCACTTGGTATCTCTTTCTTGTAGCAGCTTCCTTAAAACAATGGAATCAGCCAATCTAACATATCTGGTGTCAAACAATAGGTACACAAACTGTTTCACATTAGAATCTATGTAAAGTTTAAATTCTTCGGCTCAAAGTCTCTTACTTGTGCCCTTCCTTCCTATAAAGTAAAAGAGTCACAAAATTGTAGAATGGTTTGGATTGGAAGGGGCCTTAAAGCTCCTCCATTTCCACCCTCTGCCATGGGCAGGGACACCTTCCACTATCCCAGGTGACTCCAAGCCCTGTCCATCCTGGCCTTGGACACTGCCAGGGATGCAGGGGCAGCCACAGCTTCCCTGGGAAACCTGTGACAGGGCCTCACCACCCTCACAGTCAAGAATTCCTTCCTAATATCTAGTCTAAACATTCGTCTTCTAGTTTAAATTACCCTATTTTTCTAAGCGCCACTGAAAAAATTCGTTTTGGGACTATTTCTTTAAATTGCACACCTAAACTGAAGAAGATGCACAAACAGCCATTGCAGTGTCCCAAGAGCTCACACGGGAAAATCAGAGCCTGTTGCTCCCTCACTGGTTATGTCACAGTGAAATGAAAGGCTAGACTTCAGTTGTGCATAAAGAAATATTTGACTCATCCCTTTTGGCAATGTATGCTCCCATTAGTGACTGGAGTTTGTATGTCATCTCCTGACTGTTCCCCTCCACAAAATTTGCAGAGCACCTAACATCATCCCCCCACATTTACTGCCTTGTGCAAAGATGCTCTGCTATATGGACAGCAGCAACAGGATGGAAAACTTTCCTCATCATGGGTGACAGTAAGAAAATGTCACTAGTTTCATTTTTCTCCTCTAAAACTTTACTCCTAACAGCAATGGTTTCTGCTCATCATAGCTCAACAGCCTCCTCCTGGGTGAGAAACAGCTGGGGCACCTTTCAGTGGACTTGAGATGAAGATGCTGAGGGGTCCCTCTCATCCTGACTGTGTTACCAGTAGAGCACAACCAGACTCTTCTGATCCAAGGAAGGAGAAGATCTTTGCAGTAGACTTCCCATGTGTCCCTTACAGAAATATTTTTCTGCTCTCTACAGGTAGCATAAAGAATTACATAATTATTTCATAGAGTCATAGAATCCCAGAATGGTGTGGGAGGGACCTTTAAAGGTCATCTAGTCCCACCCCCTGCCATGGGCAGGGGCTCCTTCCACTATCCCAGGTTGCTCCAGGTCCCATCCAACCTGGCCGAGGACACTTCCCGGGGTGGAGCTTCCATCACCTGCTTGGGCAATGTGTACCAGTCCTTCACCACTCTCATCATGAAAAGTTTCTTCCTTATGCCTTAGTCAGAATCTACCTTCTTTTAGTTTAAAACTTTTACCCCTTGTCTTGAGTAAAAAAAGAAACAAGATCTTTTTTTAATAAGTCTTGTTTCAAGACACTATTTCATCTTCTAAAACCTTTGCATGTAACTGCGTGAATTCTCATCTGTTGCCTTAATGGGAGCTAGTTAATTACAACCCACAGGGTGCCACAGGCAAGGCTGAGACATTATTCAGCTCAGCTGGGTACAGGGCTGTGACTGCAGTTACAGCTCTGCGGAGCACCAAAGGGAACTCAAGGGATGGCAAGGTGAAGACAACCACGGGAGAAAAACAGCAAACTCCTGCACTGCTGCTCAACCTGCTCCTAGAAGTGGTTTATTTTCCCTTTTGCATTTCTACAGGTTTGAAGAATTAAGTCTCAGAATCACAATATATACTATTGTATTAATGTTATTACATTTGCATATATACAATTCAATTGTTACTGTTACTTAGGGCACGGTAGTCCTGGCTGGGTAGGTAGGACCTTGTCATCTAACATTTTGGTTTATTCCCAAACTGGTTCAGGATAGCCAAAATACTGTCCAGACATCCGCAGGAGACTGACCTGTATAACAATATTATGGAATAGCTCTTTGGAAGCAGCTATGGCAACTCCAGAATAAGGTGATTTCATTCCAGTGCAATGATTGAGCTTTGCAAAGAAAGCAATGACTTGGGAATGAAGTGACTGAACCCAGAATGCAGCTTCCAGAAGGTAACTGGAATAATTTGCAGGGGCGGAGGGGACAGACATTAAGCCTCCATGTAAATATTAGTCTCCATGCAGACAGCAGCTTGGGAATAGGAGTGTCCTGTGCTAGCCCACCCTTCATCCTCATCTTGGCCAATGCACCTCATTCCTGAACTGCAGAATCACTGTACTCCAGCCTCTCACCCAAGCACCACCCTCCCAAGCTACCTTGGATTATTGTGCAATACCCATCTCTGATGCATTCCTTCATCCTGGGATGAAATGTGCTTCCCTGGATTTCAGGAAGATAAACAAGCCCTCTGTATGAACAGGATGCATCTTTCCTAGAGAACTGTAACCAAAGTACAAGTAAGACATAAAGGAGATAATAAAAACAGGCAATATATTTGATTTTAAAACTGCAGCTGTCACCATAACCCTGAAGCCAATGAAACCCTTGCCAGTGCTTCTGAGAACCCTACATGTAAGGCTTTCATACATTGTATTTGCATTTATGTGATTGCTTTACTACCTATTACTCAAAATAATCTATTTTCAGCCAGCCCTTTATCTTGTATGTATTCAAGGAAATTAAGATCTTAAGCAAGCATCGAGGAAAGGTGAGGCTCTAGCACAGGTTTCCCAGAGCAGCTGTGGCTGCCCCTGGATCCCTGGAAGTATCCCAGGCCAGACTGGACAGGGCTTGGAGCAACCTGGGTCAGTGGAAGGTGTCCCAGCCCATGGCAGGGCGTGGGACTGAACTTATTTAAGCCCTTTCAACCCAAACCGTTGGTATGGTTCTAAACCCAAACCATGATTCTAAACTATTTGGAGCTTCTCCAGATGACAGTAAAGGTCCTTTTTGGGATCAGGACAAGTTCACTCATTTTTCAATATATAATGCAAGCAGATTTGGGTGTTCCTGGCATTCTGATGGCCATGATCATCAGCAGCCTCTCATTGACAGACATGAGGGATCTCCAAGCATGCACAGCCCTTAGGCATCGTGGCTTCGCTGGTTCACAGTGGAAAGGATCAACATTCTGAGATCCTCATGACATACTACTTTAAAATTGAAAATTGTATTTATCCTACCACAGTTTTTTAAAAGCAAGGAATGCTAAATTTGTAATATTTTTACATTAACTTGAGCTGCAGACAGAGCTTGGAAAACATCTGAATTTTACGAGCCTCAGTTATGTCAGTAACAAGGCCAAATCACCCACTTATCCTCCCCTGCAGCGGCTCGGGCTCACAGGATGCAGGCTGTGAGCAGGGTCGCTTGCTGGCACCAGCCTGAGGTAGATCCTCCAACACCAACCACATCTCAGAGAGCAGCAGATGAGACTTATCTGGTGCTTTCACAGGTTGTGGACGAGCTGTTTTCAGCCACTTTTTGTTTATGGAACAAAGGATCCCAAACTGCCACAAAGCTAAATGTGCTAAGAGAGTTCCAAATACTTCCACAGTGATTTGCTCATAATAAAAAGGAGAAAAAACTCTGACATAATAGACTGCAAAAATTCTGTTTACAGGATTTTTGTATAAGAAGCAATGAAATTAAGTGAGGCTGCATTACTTGCTACTGCTATCAATTAATGCAGCAACCACTTCCAGACATAATAATTACCATATGTGCACTGTGCTTTACCTCTGGGCTTATTAATTTCATACATGGGAGGTTACAACTATTGATTGCATTAAAACAGACTGATGTGTTACAAGAGACACACTCCCAGTGCAACACATCGTTGCACAAACTGAAATGATTCAAGTGATACAGAAACAGACACCTGCATGCACCAGCACACAACTTGCAAACTGTCATTTCTCCATCCCCTCTTAAACACATGAACACAGTATTGCAAGAAGAGGGAGCTCAGCTGATCAGGGACAAAATCAGGGGGTCTTGAGAGACAGATGTCGACCTCTGGAGAAATGAAAAATCCCTAGGACTACCTCCTATCAATACAAATAAATTACTAAAACCAAAATGCTTCTTTATTTCTCAACGCAACTTGCACAACTGAGAATTTGCTCATGTTTAGGTTGAGTACTAGGAAAAGCTTCTTGACTGAGAGGGTTGACCAGCCTGGCAGAGCTGCCCAGGGCAGTGGTGGAGTCCCCATCCCTGGAGGGATTTAAAAGCTGTGTGGATGTGGCACTTGGGGACATGGGTCAGTGGGTGGCTTTGGCAGTGCTGGGGAAATGGCTGGACTCAGTGGTCTTTGAGGGCTTTTCCGACCCATTTCATTTTCCAAATGATTCTGTGATTGACAACCAGCTCTGCCCTGCAAACTTCAGAGCAACCTGGAGTTCATCAAGTCTCAAAAAAAATGCACCCACATTTTGAAATGTGCATTTGGTTTTTAAAGTTTGCTGAAAACTTGATCCATAATGAAAGACAATGAACTCCAAAAAGCATCTAAAAAGACCAGTGTTTACCTTGCCATTACACAACTGGGTTTCTAACTATATGCAAAACCAGCAACACACTCAGAAAGAACTGCACTTGGGTTTTTTGTTGTCATCCTATATACATAATTAAAGACATATTTCTATTCAATTCTGGTTAAGCTCCTACAAGTTATGTATAACTTATACACATAACTTAGGCTTTAAAGCCTCCCAGTAAACAACAAAGCATTGTTTATGTTTTTAATAAATCTTAATTTTCACTCCTCTAATTCAGAAGACACTTTTTGAAGCAAGAATACACTGGATTCAGTAGGCAAATCTCCCATTAATATAATTCAACTGTCCTAAAATAATTCAATTGCCCTAAAATAATATTTATAAAGACAGTGGTAACTGTGATGTAAAGAGCTAAATGTAACAAGCAAAATTATCCTGCATTAGTAGTATATTCATATGGGGTGAGAGTGTGTCAGCAATTTCCAGAAACCTTTAGAAGTAGGAAGGAACCTTTTTTTCAGTGAAAGCACTAAAAACAAGTACCATGCACAAAGAGTTAATACATTCTTCCTACTTCTGAGAGCAGGAACGGGCCGATTTCGTCAAGTGAGGTTTGGCAGCGCGCGAAATCCTGTAACCAATTCCATTTCCTGATAAATGAACGGTCCACAGGGGAAAGTCAGCCAGAGGCTTTGGGAACTGCTGAGCGCTCAGACATGACCGAGAGGCTCCTGGAAGGAGCCAGACTGTCTCTTTGCTTATCGCCGCCCAGCCGAGCGGCACCAGCGGAATGCCAGTGCTGCCAGACTGCACTGCGAGCCCGAGCTGCGGCAGAGTCACTTCAGCCGCACGTGAGAGCCCCCAGAAAATACAGCAGCCCCAGCACATGCCTGACATCAGGCTCTAGGAACTCTGAGAACACATGGCAGTGTAATACAGGCGTTGGGATGGGACTTGTAACAGTCCGCATTGTTTATGTGTTTCGGAGCCAAGTGCTAGGAGTGACTCGATATTCTGGAGCTGAGGATCTCTCCCCCACCCTTCCAACAGGAAGAAGCCAAATAGAGAATGATAAATCATTCATTATTGGTTAGATTTTGGCATTAGTGAGGCTGTGAAGGAGGGGTTTTCAATTGGAGCTATAGGGTGCGTCACCTTGAGAGCTGAACGTCACTCTCAAGTTCTAAACTGCTCTTGGTTTTGAGCTACAAATTGATTTTTTTAACGTTCTCTTCATAAACGTGACTGATAGCTTCACTGAATGTTAATAGCAAATATCAACTCTAATAGCAAAATGACAAATGTGCCTCAACCCAAGCTCAGCCCTGAGTTTCTAATCTATTTAAACACCAACTTTTCAGACAGAGTTATCTGGATGGTTTGTTCACTTTCTTACTATTACGAATCAATTCACAACTCCAACATTTTTACAGGAAATTCAAGTAGCTTGAAACACACAGAATTGAACTTTCAAAAGTCTAAAATTTGAGCTTGTAAAAAAAAAAATACTGCCAGTCTGATAAATCCTGGAGGGAAGTTAAAAAAAAAAAAAAAGAAGAAAAAGCACAAATAATAACTTCAGGCCCTTCATTACCAAAATCCTGGTTAACTTTTCAAGTGGCTTGCAGGCTTATAATAGCAACAAAGTCTGCAATTGATTAGCTCCCCCAGCACAACCAGATGTCTCAGTGACAGAGAGAAAGTACAGTGGGTTTGGAGTTTACTAGGATGCACAATATCCCCACCACTGAAAAACAGAATAATAAATAGTAAGGTGGGGAAGCTAAAGAAGTATTATGCTTGTTCTCAAAGTGTCTGAATCCAGTTTTACTGCATGTTCTAGTTCTTCAGAAAGCCCAGGATAAATTCTTTCTTGCTCCTGAAGAAAATGCCACAGACTTGGCTGAGTTTGTCTTTTATCACAGCACCACTACACATCCCTTTGCTGGGATCTTGGGTGCTTTGTGCTCAAGGCTGTGACAAACAGAAGCTAACAGCATAAAAGAATGACAGCTCTCCACATTCACTGTCTGCACAGGTTTGCAAACAAGGTATGGGGCCTTGGAGGAACACCAGAGCACTACTTCAGACATAACACCCACACATAAACCAAACAAACTCCCCGTTCCTGCCGCTCCTTCCCGTCTTTAACTCACGTTAATTAATGCATGCTTTAAACCGCAAATAAGAAAATATGTGGGAATACCTGAAGGAGATACAAAAAAGATCTGCTCTTCTTTGGAGCATTTTGATATTCGCAACTCTGCTCCCTTTAAAGCATCCTTGATCCTTTTTGAGGTACTATACATCGATCAAATACTGCGATGACTCCGTGCACAGCACTGCATAACAAGCAAGGAACACTGTAGCAAGAAAACAATTGGTCTTCTTTCCCCTCTCTTCAGGATATGGAATTAAACTGAAGGATAATACTGCAGGTATGGAATGTCACGGTTTGGCTGACATAAGCAAAGCCCAGCATTGTAACATTGACATTTCTATCACAGAATCACAGAATGGTTTGAATTGTAAGAGACCTTAAAGGTCATCTCCTTCCACCCCCTGCCATGGACAGGGACACCTTCCACTGTCCCAGGCTACTTGAAGCCTCATCCAGCCTGGCCTTGGACACCGCCAGGGATCCAGGGGCAGCCACAGCTGCTCTGGGCACCTGTGCCAGGGCCTCACCACCTTCACAAACAAGAATTTTTTCCCAATATCCAACCTAAACTTACAACAAGAAGTCAAAGTACATTGGAGGGATTTAGACATCAGTGTCTTATTTGAATTGTAAACTGTGTAAGAGAAATTATTCACCAAGAAGGGTGACAAAACATAAACTATTCAAGACGAGAGTAAGCAAAAGCTGATGGATTTGGCGTGGGTAACCAGAGTCATCCCCAGCTCCTTTGAGCTGCTGCACCTGCCAACAAGGCTCTACCTCCATCCTGTTGCTCCTTGAGCTACTTCTCTCAATCCATTCCAGCTGAGGTGGCTGAAGGTCAGGAGCTCACAGACGCAGTTCTTCTGCTCTGTTCTCACACAGCACAGGCAGAAACAAAGCTCTCATGCCATGAGACCATCCCCATGCTGCTGACCACGGCACCAGCTCTGGTTTTTGAGCTAGTGTGCAATCAATGCAATCCCTACAGAGCAGCAGCCAGGGAAATCAGGGAGAGAGCAGGGGAATGTGAAGCACAGTCCCTCTTTCCTCCTCACTAATACCAGTCACTGTGAGCCACGCACTCCCCACCATGGGATACACAAACCTTTGGGACCTGCCTGGTGTCCTGCTCACGTTGTGCCTGGTACCATCTCCTAAGCATGAAGACACAGCCTGACAACGTTGAGAATGTTGGAGCCACCAACAAAACTCTCTGACCAAAGTAGCATTTTCCCCATGGAAATGAATGCTTCAGTGACTAGGAAGAAAACAAGGCTGAAGTTCTCAGTTTATTCTTCATCTCAGAAGAAAAGCTTTATACAAGTGCTTTAAGTGGAAAGCATGATTACTATTTTCTGTTCAAAGGGAATTTTGGGTGCTTTACAATAAGAAACTGATATTACATGAGAAACAGTTTAAAGATCAGAGATTCAAAAGTTTGCTAATGCATATTTTCCTACGTTGATGCTGCAGTGATGTTTATATTACTCTTCAGTAGGGAGGTGTCAGAAAAGCATTAATATGTTTTTAACTGTGTGCCAGGCAGACAAGCAAAATAAAATAGCTGGGCTTTTTTTCTTGTTCTAGTCAACAATGCCAAAAGTTACTGTTTATTTTTCTCCACCCCCATGAAAGAATTTATAACCACTGAAGTAAACTCAAGTTAAAAAGCTGGTTTTAATCCCAAAATTGACTGACAGCTGCTGTGTAAAAGCAAACCTAACCTGTTTTGATTCTCAGTAGCATTCACATTTGAAAAAATTAGTTTCCTGGAATCATTTGAGAGGTTGTTTATGAGGGTTTTTGTCCCTTTCTCCATTACACTAAAAACGAATTTAAAAAATGTGATACTGTGTAATTTTCACACTCATAAGACAACTGGGGAAAGGTGGAAGGCACATTCCCTTTCCAAACAGCCTTAAGAATAACATGTAAATATGGTGTGGGTTACAGCGTGAGTGAACTCTCTTTGGGAGTGCCAGGGAGAGGTTGTGAGTGCCACGGTGCACACCACTGCTGCTAGACTTGGCAACACTCAAGCAGATAAAGCACTCAGCTGTAACTGAGACCTCGTGCGCTAAGGGACTCATCTTACACCGCACCAAAGAAACCCAAATCTTGACACGTATGACAGTCAAAGTCCATGCAAACACTTACAGGAATGGGGAACCGTATGAAGAGTTCTGTGTGTTTTTGGTTTTTTTCATATAACAATATTAAAGCAAAATTTGAAAAATAAATTAATATGCTTGATAAATGACTCACCAATGCTGCCAGCCAATGCCAACAGTTCAAATACCTTGAGTTCAGCACTATGAAGCTCCACTGATCACAAGTTTCAAGTCAAACTGCATTGCTAAGGGCTGCAGTAGAATTTATTTCTCTTTCCCTGAAGTCTCTAAGTTAACTGATTTCTTCCATTTTACCTGAAGGAGGCTTCTGAAAATGAAGTGTTGTTGGTATTCAATGCAACTCATCAGCTGTATTTGCATTACACATGGCTACAAACAAGGCTCTCTAAGGACTGCTGAAACCCGCTCTTAACCATGGAACAACAGGAGCCATCACATCTCAAAGACTTTAGAACACTTAAATGTTCTAAAGCCATGTAGATGTGGCACTTTGGAATATGAGTTAGTGGTGGCCTTGGCCACCTTGGGGGAACAGTTATACTGATTATTTTAGAGGGCTTTTCTAACCTAAACGATTCTGTGATTCCATGACTTTGAATCCACAGATGTTAAAGTGAATTTATCTTGCCCACTGGCTTTTCCAGAGTTAAAAGACAGCAACCAGACATATGAGCAAATTTTTTTGTTAACATGTTATGTATTCTAACTAGCGACTCAATCCTACTTCCAACTAAAGTCACATTTCTGTGTATTATCATATTAATGCTTAAAAGAGAGGGTGGTATTTATTTCTGAACTAAACCCCCAAAGCCTTCATTCCCTTCTGGGATGATGCAGTTAGTTTTCTTCCTGTAAGGTTTCAAACTACAAAGTCAAGAGTTCCCATACAATGCATTATGTCAGCAAGTATCTAACTTCAAGCACTATAATAATCACAGTTTTTCCATAGTATTTTTCACATACTTTAGATCTTGCCTACACACAAGTTTGCACCATTTAATTAAATAGATTTAAATGATAGAAACTCCTGCTTGGACATATTATAAAGTGGTGTCATTCAGTTTAGTTTCAACTCATTCTCACCAATTTAAGTAGCCAGGCTTACATTAATAGAAAAGCACCTGCATAAGGGTTTGCCCTGGCTCAGACAGACAGACAGGTTTATAATCCCACTGTAAGATTAGCCAGAGTCAGCTGAATGCAGACATGTCTTCGACTGCTCACAGTTTCACAATGATAAGTTATTTTCTGACCACAAAGCCCATCAAAACTTCCAAGATCATTTTTTCCCCTGGAATTTTGATTACACAAAATAATATTTCTCAAGGGACAGGGAGTATATTCTTCTCTACTCGAGGTCTCTGAGAACTCGACCTCTAGAACAAATGCCTTCAAAAGAAATGTGAGTTATTGTACATCACTTACAGGTCAGCTCATGGAAGCAGGGAAGTCTAACATCTTAATTGAGGGTATAAATTGTTAGAAGGAAATATACAATCTATAAATACTCTTATTCTTAGCATATGGTCGGTGTTTTGGAAAGGCCCAAAAAGCACTTTGTTTAAAAGTTTCTTACACTTCTGTCACTAATCTGGTCTTCTTCAGGTTAAGGGTTAACAGCAGCTGAGGGTCAGCAAAAGGAAGTCTGTGTTAGAGACGCCTGCCTAGTGTCAGACCTAAGGATGTATTAGACACAATCAGCTTCCACTGTAATAAGAACTTTGACCTTTGAGCCAGGGGAAAAAAAAAAAAAGATATCAGGAAGAACTGGATGAATGTATTTTTCAAGGAAGTTTTCTGTCTCTCTTGCTTAGTGCTGTGCCCTGGAGCTCTGTAAAGGAGTTGCTGGTCCCTGTAATTCCTCTGCCCCTACCTCTCTATAGTGTCACACAAGAGTTAATTTGTGCACTATTCCACCAAAACCCCTACAGCAGCAAAAGCGTTAAAGCAGTAAAACAAATACAAGAAAGCTGTACATAGCTTTTAAAGCAATTACAGATCTGCCCCAAGGTTCAATTTGGGTTACTAAAGACCACTGGTCTGGCTCCTGAATCCAACAGCTTGCCATGGCCAAGTAACAACCACTCATGACTAAGGACAGTAGGACTGGGGAAAAAAAAAAAAAAAAGAAATCATCATCAGGAGCAATTCTAATAGAAGATGGGGCAATGAATAGTTTCTTGGGATCAACAGGATGCATGCATATGAAATGTTACCAATTTCCTTTGCCATCTGGGGTGCTGTGCAGGGCTGCCCATGTGTGATGGCACCATTTATTGCTCAACAGAGAATGTCTCCTCCCTGGGAGGAGCATCTGCAGAAGCAGGAAAACTTTTCCAAAGAGAGCACATTTTAGGCTCCCTCCCCCCTCCCCTCCCTCGTGAAGGGGACTTCACATGTACTTTCTTTTATGGCTATTCCTCTTTCCTGATTTGCCATGTGCCATGTCTGACGAGGAGGGGTTGAGGGAGCTGGGGAAGGGCTCAGCCTGGAGAAAAGGAGGCTCAGGGGGACCTTGTGGCTCTGCACAGCTCCTGACAGGAGGGGACAGCCGGGGGGGTCAGGCTGTGCTCCCAGGGAACAGCGACAGGGGGAGACGGAATGGCCTCAGGCTGGGCCAGGGGAGGTTTAGATCTTATATTAGGGAAATTTTCTTCACCAAAAGGGCTGTCCAGCCCTGGCACAGCTGCCCAGGGCAGTGGTGGAGTCCCCCACCCTGGAGCGATTTAAAAAGCCATGTGGATGTGGCACCACCATGTGGATGGGGACATGGATCAGTGGTGGGCAATGGTTGAACTTGGTCTTGGAGAGCTTTTCCAATCTAAATGATTCTGTGATTCTACCAAAGCACCTGTGCTTGACATCCCCTGTTGAACTCACTGCCACCTCAGTCAACAACCATGTTGTTTTTATGACATTTTTTGCAGCTGAGCTTTTGGTGCTGGGTGCTGTTTCCCCAGGGTGATGTGCCAGGGATACAAAGCTGCTCTGGTCCATCTCCCAGGCAGTATCTGCCATCACCATGATGACAATTTACTCTTCCCCTGTACTCTGGTGGCTCTGTGATTAGCAGCTTTCTCCAGTGAAACAAATGGAAGCTGATGGAGTTGGAAATACATCGTTAATAGAAGGGGAAACCTATGAGAAATGCTTTTAACACCTAAAGTGAAACTTGTCTGTCAAGAGACTGAAGGCTTTTACCTCTGCTCCTTTTACATATTCTGTGAAATTTTAATGCCCGTCGAACTCAAATGCACTTCAATAAATATTAAATTTTGTACCATACCAAAAAGGTGAGAGTTGATGGCATAATGGCACGTCTGCATAGCACACAAAGAACATCTGACAGAGTGCACACTGATGACAAAATACTCATTGACATGGGGAGAAAAGGAGCAGGAGAAAAACACAAGCAGCTCAGAAAATGCTCATGAAAAGCAAATCTCCATCTTAAGTGGCTTAGGTAATGGGAACTTCTCTTTTATAAAGCATTAAACACGGCCTCCCAAGTGTGATCATTCCATGAAACCAAATGTCAGCTTCCAGTCACTAACTGGCATTTGAAACAAGTTTTCCCACTTATTGCAGAAGAGTGGTTATCTGCTGGCTAACTCCCCTTGAAATCCTGAGATAAGCCACAGGCTCCAGACACAGTCCCGTTTCTCTCACTCTCCTAATCCTGAAAGTACAGATAGCTCACCAAAGGAAAGGCAGCCTGAGAACTTTAAAAAAAATAAAGAAAAGGAAAGAACAAGGCCAATTTTCACCTATCACTATGATCTCTAAATTGCCTTTAATAAGCTTCTGCAATATAGCAGGGAGCCTGGATTGTGGGCTGCTCGTCTGCGAAGGAGACAGCTCTATCTCCACGCCATGGCTTCTGCCTCCATCCCGGGCATATTAACTTCATTTATCTCCTCCCACAGACTGAGGGAGAAATAACCAGCTCTTGATTTCAGCACCTGCCCTTTATCTCTCTGTTTGTGCAGAAGTCTTCTAAAAGTCTAATTGCTCAGCTTGGACTTTCTTGGCCTTCCACAGTACACAGCTGAAAGCACACGCTTAAAATAATGTTAATTATATTGTTTGTCTCCAGTCAGACTGCTCCACGACTGGAAGGAAAATCTGAGTTAGATCTCCCATTTCCCAATAATTATTTGCTAAGAAAATGCAGGATATCTTTCCTAACACAGACACACACATATATATATTTATCCATGACCTACTGCTACCACACATGCTCACTTTGCATCCCGTGCTGCTTCCCACAGTGGATGGGAGCAGGAGCAACCAGGGTGTGCTACCAAACTGATAAGCTCCATTATGCAGATGAGGATCGTGGCTCTAAGTGCTGTTATTTTTAGTTGACGTTGATTCATGTTTGAACTACGGGCTAAGCAACAGACTCAGGACCTGAATACATGTAGCGCCTCTTGAATGCTCACTTCCTCGACAAAGGCCAAGATAAGCAACTTGAAAACATTCACTTGAAAACATCCGTGCATACATTAGGTACTTACACACAAGAAAAAAACATCATTGTCTGAGCTGCAGGGAAGTGAGTGAGTAAAAGCTCTGCCTCATCCCTCATTTTCCAAATCATATCCGTGTTTCAACTGCCTCCCCCAGAGTGCTTCAGCTGAAGATGGTTATTTCTAGGAGGCAGGAATAATATCTCTGCAGGGTCTCTTGTACTTTACAGCACTTCAGTATGCTCTGGCAAAAGGCAAGGATGGCTTGAAAATTAGTTAGCAATTAACTGCAAAGCTGATATATAAATTCCTGGGATTGAACTCCACAGCTTTGCACATTTCCATTTTGTGTAGGTTGTATCAACACAGATGCAGCAGATTCACAATTCCTCCAGCCATTGTCCAAGCAGGCTAGGCACAAGCTGACCCCTATGATAGGGACAGCTCTGGGCCCCTCAGGACCAGAGAGACACTGAGGGGCTGGAGCTGTCCAGGGAAGGGAACGGAGCTGGGAAGGGGCTGAGCCCCAGGAGAGGCTGAGGGAGCTGGGAAAGGGCTCAGCCTGGAGAAAAGGAGGCTCAGGGGGACCTTGTGGCTCTGCACAACTCCCTGAAAGGTGCCATCAAAGCCCGCGTGGGTAGGGCTGCTCCCACCCATCCAGACTTGCCCAGAGAGTGTCATTAAAGACGAGGATTAAAGCTTTCTCCTTTATTTAGCTGCTGAAATGCCTCAGAGTTGCCAGAGTCATTGTGTAACTGCATCTTCAGTCTGATCTTAATATGAGTTTGTCAAGCTTTAGAATAGCTTCCCCTGAAAACCTCAGAGACTGAAGTGGGAAGACCTGAGGAACTGGGAGACTCCCAGGAGAGAGGCACAAGGACAGAGGGCACAAAGACTCACAAGGCCATTTCTATAGGAGGGAAATGTGTGCCGCTCCTCATCACTATCTGTGAAAAGGAATGATGTTATTTGCATGTAAAAACTGATGCATGACAATACACACGCACAAACACACACATATGTATATACACCCCCTGTCAAGGTCAAGGTCACCAACTTTTTTACATGGAGAAGTAACCTGCTGCAGCTAAACTGCTGCTCAGCAGAAGCATTAAAAAACAAACAAACCCCCAAACAAACAAACAAACAACCCCCCAACCAAAAACAAAACAAAACCAAAAATAAACAAAAAACAAAACAAAAAACCAAACCAAAACAAAAAACCAAACCAAAACAAACAAAAATGCAAACTAAATAAAACCCCCCCCAAACCAGAAAAACCCAAACAAAAACCCCCAAAAAAACAAACAAACAAAAAAAAAACCAAAACAAATGCCCCCCAAAAAACCCCAAAACCCAGAAAAACAGAAAACCAAAATAAAACAAAAAAACAAAAAAAACCCAGCAGGTGTAAGTGGCCAGTACAGAATATTTATATGCCAGGTTGGCTGTATTCACTTGATAAGTCTGTCCCCAAACTCAAGTGCTCCAGAGGAAAGGGAAGTGCTCCAAGCACCACTAAGCATTGTTAAAACTGGAAGTACTTGACTGTTTGGTGACGACTCACAGAGCTTGGCACATGCCAAAAACTGCTGGTTTGTTGCTTTAAGTGGCAATATAAATATATAATTTTGAATACTGTATATCGTTCATGCAGAAAATTTAAACTTGATGGGATTTCACTCCAGAAACAGCATTTCTGTAAATTGTGGCCTGACATGTCAGTCGATGTGGCACACTCAGTAAACTGAAAAAACATTCATTATTTTCTAAGCAGTGAATTTATTGGGTGATGGCTCTGTGTCAAGAAGGAATCACTACAGCCTCAATGTAAGAGCTTTTAATTATCTGCACATAAGAATAAGTTGTCATAGAAACAGCCAAAGTTCCAGTGTTCCTCTGTATTCACAGCATCACGGTGTAGAAAGGACAACCTGAAGGGCTGGATTTGGATCCTCCAACTCCTCTGGTGTTACTCAGGCTATTCCTGTACTGCCGCTCAGGACTGGGACTCAAGAGCAACCTCTCCTGAAGTAATTCAGTCTGAGTGACTAAAGATGTGCCATCTCAGGGACACAGGGAACTGCAGGAAAGACATTAGTATATGCAGCCAGCTAGAAAATTCCCACTGGGTGTTTTAAAATTACCAGCGTATAAATAAATTACCAGCAGTTGCCAGTGGCCGTACAGACTCAGTGTGCCTTATCAAAGGATATTTTACTAAAGTTACCACAAAAGAAATGGTGCTCTCACTCTCTTATCAGAGAGTAAGAACAAAAACAGTTCTGCAGAAAACAGTATTTAAAATACACTTGGCATAACAGAGAAACAAGATTAATTGTGTTTTAAAAACATACACACAACTCCCATTTGCTTACTTACCCACTTACACAGATTTCTTTATTGCAGTATTTAAACATCACACAGCCATTAATGGATTTTAGCCTCACAAAACCTGTCAAGTTGGTAAATCCCTCAAGAGAGGTTCTCAGAAAGGAATGGACTGGACTGCTCAGGATTATACAGAGAGCTCATCATCACGTTGACCAGACTTACAGGTCCTGAACTGATTTTTCACTAGGTTGGGTAATTCTTAACTAAAGCCCCCAAAATTTATCTTTATAGCATTTAATATAGACCAAGATGAGGTGCAGAACACTAAAGACAGAACAAGAAATTAATCAAAAAAGAGAATTATCAATGTTTGCTTACAACATAACTAAACAACATGGAGAGAGGAGCCTGTATCTTCAGGATATGATGAAGAAAACCTTCACTTCAGCAAATTTTAATTCCTCCACACCCTTCAATTTAATAACTAATCACAAAAACTCACCCAAACACTCAGCAGAAACTAGGAATTTAAATGAAAACATACACATATGGCAATCGAGAGCATAATCACTTATCAGTCACTACTGATAGGAGATATAATTTTTTTGATATTACAAGGGACATATACATGTAATTGATTGGAATAGTACACTTCAAGTGATGAGGTCTTGAGCACTTACTCTTAGCCTGTCTTTGGGCAAAGCAACAGCTCCTTGCTTGATGATTTCCAGAACTCGCTCCACTGACAGCTCAGCTCCAGCTTGCTCTAATCGGGAGCTGAAAAAGCTGATCACCTGGAATGAAACATCGCAGCACATAAATAAATAGAGAAGAAGAGATCATTGGATCAATTTATACAGAAAGATGTCATCTTCTTTTTTGGCACTGCTGTATCTGCATTTCTTAAAGAATAATCACACGATTGCCTGTGTCACAGCTAGGGAGACTTTGTTAATGTCAAGTTAGCACAACTCTCAGCATCCTCCTGCAGTCATTTTTAACAGACAGATGATTTTACAATTTAACACACAGAGCTCAATTAATAAATTTACATTTTCAAGTACTGTGCACTGACATACACCTGTATTTCTATCTGCCAGTTCTGCCCACCAGGCTTTTGAGTTCTTCCAGTCTGTCTATAACTCGAGCCAGAAATTTACTTTGATTGTGAAGCATTAAAGTAAAATAATTATAGTTTCAATGACTTCTGGACAAAAGGCTTTAAGATAACTATTAAGTATCTCAGTATGAGAGACTACATGATATCCTGGGGGTTGTGTAGCACTCAAAGTCACAGTAAGTGGACGGCAAAATGAAAGTTCACAAAGCTCCTTTTCTACCCAAATTATCCACCCCAAGTGCCCCACATACCTTCTACATCCTGGATTCCAGGCCCAAGGACCAGCACATTCCCCCTCATCCTCCAGACAAACCCCTGGTGAAGCCAAGCTGATTTTCCCCATATTTCCCTCCCCACCCTATTTTCTGTGACCCAGCTGGTCCTTGTTAGCTCAAACTCAGGTCAGGGTTTAACTTTTATCCCTCTCCAAGCTCAGTAGGTCACACCAGAAGCAGACATCCCACCGGCAGCTCTCCATGTGGGACATCAGAAAACCTCCATTTCTACAGCTCCTTTCATCCAAAAAGAACACACTTTGCAAACCCCATCCCTTATCCCAGGGAAACTCCTCAGTCATGCAGGGGATCCAGGACTCAAAACAACACAAAAAGAGTCTGGGGAAAAATTTCAACACCTACTTACAGTCCTCTGCAAGTACCACAAGAGGCACTTGGTAGAGCCTGTCTACACCAGAGCACCTGGCTACCCCTGAGCTGGAGGCAAGCACAATGTTGATGGTAGGTTCTGCAAAATCCTGTGAGCTTTGGACACATTCTCTGTGGAAAAATACTGATGTTCACTTGTATTTGAATCACAGTCCAGTTCATCAAGTAATCTTCGTTAATTCTCCCAAGTAGAAGGGGGGAAAAGTGTATTATACTACAAAATCTCTGCTGAGCTCTCTTTGTTCTGTAGTGAGACACAGCTGGAGCCAGAAACCATTACCCTAATTATGCCTCCCAGCTCAGCTGCTGTTCATAAAACAAAGACAGCTGATGGCTTGATTACTGTGAGATTCAAATTTGTTGTTCCTGTTTGTGACTCCCCCCGTCAAAAGTCCAGCCCTTGTTTTGAGCTGAAAGACTTGCTGGGATCTCTAGAAACTCTTGCACCAAATGAATGAGATAGAGGCAGACTAACGTTGCTGGAAGTTGCTTTTTTGGGGTTGTTATGGGGTTTTGGTGTTTGATTTGGTTTTTTTTGCTGTTTTGTTCTGTTTTCTTTCTAACAACAGAAGCACAGAAATCAGTCAAGAGAAAATTCAATTCTAATCTTCCATGCTGTCCCTATGATTATCTCCATATTTGGGCAGAAAGGGAGAATTTCATTGCCTCTGGCAGATGCTGCAGGTAGGCTTTTACATTCTTAGAGATAAGGACCTCGTGGAGCACTGTGATCTCTGATCCTTAAAAAAACCAGGAGTAGAAAGATGTGCTGAGTTCGTAAGCAAAGGAGCTGGAGGGAGGGACCAGAAATAACAGAGTAAAACAGCAAGAAACAGCTTGTGCAAAGAGCGTGAGGACCTCGGAGTGAGGCTGACATGGTTTTGGCACAGAGTTTGGGACAAATTGCTGGTGGAGGATACACAGCTCACAGAGGAACGAGCAAGTTGCCTGCAAACTTTGAAAGAAAAAAACATCTTCCTGCATTTCAACACTCCTCTGTTGTCAGTAATCACTGGTGAAACCCATCCTCGCCCAGGGCAGGCTTCTGCAGAGAATCCATCCCAGTGGCACTGCCTTGTTAGCTCAAGTTCTATTAAACCACAACAAAAGCAAAACTTAATATTTAGCTTTTAATCAAAAGGATAAAGTACTATCATAATGCAAACGCGTAAAAAAACTGAATGAAGTTCACAGATACTCCCTGAATTCTGACGTTTACTATTTTGGGAAATCAAACCCTTCAATCTTAACATGTTTTTAAAAGACTTATGTTTTTGTGGTAAAGGTACTAATCTTCTTTGGGTTGTATTTCAAAAGAACAAAAGCAAGACAGGCTTCCAGTATTTTCAGGCTATGTCAGCATTTTAAAGAACTCTGAATGGCTATTTTTGATATGTAGTTGATGAACAAAATTAAAAATATCTACTTTAATAATGATACCTATCTCTAGGTGTTATTTGCCTTATTAATTCAAACAATGTAGAAATTGAGTACTTCTCTTTTGGACCCAAAGAGCACAATATCGCAATGAGACAGGTACCAATGAGTACACCAATGAAGTAAGAAAACAGAAAAGCAAATAGAAAAAATAAAAGAAAATTAATTATCAGAGGAGATCCTCAAAAAGGCATTTGCTTGGTAGGTCCACATCAGAAATAAAACCAGAAAGCATCCAGCATCATATCCCTCATGTACAAACCCCAACCTCTGTAGCAGAGGGTCTAACACTTTTCTTACTAATCTAGTCAAATACAAAAATATAAAAGCTCAACATCAAATTAAGGAAGAGTAGCCTTTTCCTTTGAAAAAGCTTTAATTATCTTCTACACTTAAGTAACAGAGCTGAATTTAAATTAAAAATGAAAATTAACAGATTTCAACTCCTTGTCCAATTGAAAGTAAAATGAACCAGAAAACTGGGTGAATGGTATTAAATGAGTTTCAGGTTTTAGTACATGTTTTAAAACCAACTGAGCATATAACTGTATGAATAGAAAAAGCCCAGATCTTAGGGCAAATAAACAAGGGTGAGAGATGGTGTCTTCCTGATACTCTGAAAATTAATTTTCTCATTAATTACTTGGGCAACTTGTCTAAGAAAATAGAAAACAACTTCAAAGACTGCTTAAGAAGAAGACTAAGAAGAAACTCCACAAGTTGCTGTGAATTATTCTTTTTTTAGCCATGCTGAGCATTGAAAGGCTTCCCCATGAAGGAACATAACCCATTCTAAAGAGCTCTCTCTCCAGTCTGGCTTCCATATTAAAAGAGATTAAAAGGCACATCTAATCCAGGATTAGACAACCCTTCATCAGGAATATCTGATCCCTGCCCAGATAAAGCAGTGTATGGAGAGCCTTGCCCTGTGCAGAGTCTAATCCTGGCTGTCCAAGGTACCCAGACATGTGGCATCATGGGCATAGGGGACCTGGCTTGGCCATCTCCAGCTCAGGCATTGCCAGGGTTTCTATTAAAATACTATTAAAATTTCTAAACAAAAACTGTTTTCTATAGTGATTTCCAAAACTGGTTTAATCATAGACTCATAGCATGGTTTGGTTGGGAAGGGAACTCAAAGAGCCACCATCCAGTCCTACCCCCTGCCATGGGCAGGGACACCTCCCACTGTCCCAGGCTGCTCCAAGCCCTGTCCAACCTGGCCTGGGACACTGCCAGGGATGCAGGGGCAGCCACAGCTGCTCTGGGCACCTGTGCCAGGGCCTCACCACCCCCACAGTGAAGAATTTCTTCTAGAGTTCAATTTTCCATGAGAAACTCATACTTTCTCCTTTTGTTTTCTAAACAGTAAACTTACAAGGTATTGTCAGAGATTAAAAGTACTACAAGATTAGAATGATTTAGAAACATTTTTCATTTAAAGGCAATATTTTAGGTTTTGGCGATTATTTTTGAGATTGTGAGGGAACAACCACAGTGTCTGTTATTTCACCCAACTATTGTTTTCAAACTGGGCTGCAAGGCTGAAGTAACACAATATTTCCCTTTACAGCATGCAAACAGGAGAGCTATCAAGGGTAAGATGCTTTCTCTACTTAGATTCTGTCAGCAGATGCCGAAGTGCTGTGAGGCCTGCGGCAGCCCAGGCAGCGCTGCTGCCTAAGGAACATGACAGCTCCTCTCCTTCTCCTCCAGCTAAAAATAACAGTACAACACATTGCTGCCTCCTCTGCCTGCAACTGCAAAGGTCAGCTCTGCAAGACAGAATTAAAAAAATCACTTGGCACAAAACGAAAACGTGTTGAGCCTGGTTTTGTCAGTTTTGTTTCTCTCGGAAAGTGATTGAAAGAAACACTGAGTATTTTATTTCCACCCATGTGCAGCACTGGGAGAGTAATATGGTGAATTGATGGCACACTGAATGGTGAAGAAAAGAAGAAAACAAACCTCTCATTGTAAAGTACCACAGGATTAGCACTTCAACTAAGTAGCTTCCATAGGGAAACACAAATCACAGCTACTTTTGGTATCCAGTAGTCATACCTGGAGCAAACAGGAGGCACAACCAACCCTCTCTGATTGAAGAACAGGTGAAACAGCTTCAGGTGATTCAATAGCAGGAGAAACACAAGAGGTTAATCAGCAAACTTGAAGTACTGTATTTTTCAGAATCACCTTGAAATGAAGAGTGTGTTCAAGGACACATGAGCTTTTCCAGATATTCTGCTCTCCACTCCAAGGGTGTAGGAATTTGAGAAAAAAAAGGCAAAACGACTGCCCTAAGCAAACAAACAATAACCAAAAAACTCCAACCCAAACCCAGCAAAGCCCCAAATCCTTACAATATTTAGGCAGTCTCTGGTAATCGGGGGGATCAAGGTTTTTATAAGGACATTTTAAAGAAAGCCACAAAAACTTAGTTCTTAAGTCCTGCAGGTCTTACAATAGAGGTTGCTATGCCAGACCAAAGCCAACTTGATTGATTTTAAAATCTAGCAGGGAAATGTCTCTGGAGAATTAGATTCTCTGTAGGAAATTGCATCAATCGAGTCCTTTGCATCACTAAGCCATTGCTGTCGACCTCCTGATGTCTATCAGACTATTTTGCAAACAAAATTCCAGCAGCTCCTAGTTAGGCCTGTTTCACCACCTGGTTTCAGTCGCTCACTTGTAGAAAACATGGGAGCAGCAAAAACCAAGGAGTTCTCACTGCGGCCATGAACCAAACACATCTTTAGGAATGATAAGCGAAGAGTCTGCAACAAATTCCTGACATATCTGAAGTCGCTGACCAAATTATAGACCACCTCTGAAGTGGAGGCATATAGACAGCTCCCAGCTGAAATATTTCTGCACATGGCCAGAAGAGGAATCATACCATTCCCCTTTGTTCACCATCCAGAAGATGAATATCCCATTTTAGCTAAACAAGATGCACTATCTCCTACTAAAATGCCTTTCTAAAATGAAAAGTAAAGTAATAAGAAACAGAAGGTATTTTGATTTCAGTTTCTGCTGTACAGCATTAATGATTCCCATATGTTCCCAATCAGCTAGCAATGGTGATTTTTAGATTATTTATAAAAACACAGACACAAATAAGTAGTTTTCAATAAAAAGTCATCGATACATGGATGGCCCTTACACATTCACCTGTTTTCGCCTCAATGATGAAGCACACAGAGATTATGTGCTATCTCCAGAGTAAACTGAATGGTCCAAATCCTGAGGAAGAGACCAGAGTTACTGTGGCCAGGTCTGTACTGCAGGCAACCTGGGAAATTCCTGCTCTGGTCTGAGTTCTGGTGGCGCTGCAGAGGCATCCCCATATCTACCTGTGCCTGTAGAGCTATGCTGGTCTGTCCTCTGCCTCAGTGCCATGTTGGCAAATGCCTGCTATCCAGAGGTCTCCAATGCTGAAGTCCCTAAAAACCTACCACAGTGCTTCCTTATTACTAACCTTAGAAAAGTCTTTCCTTATGACCTGGAAACCCACAAGTATGTGAAAGAGATTATTCCGTTTCCCTTCACAGCAGCATTTTATTTGAAAAATACCACATCACTTCAGCCTTCCCATGGCAAATCAGCACCTTCAAAGATTCTATTTCCTACAGTTCTTATTTCTACCTGGAATTTCTTTCATGGTGCCAGCTGAGCATGTGCCCAGGTATGTCCAGATGGACAATGGCCCCTCGGCTGTCCCAGCCATGGTGTGACACAGCCCCAGGGCAGTGCCCGTCCCCCTGTGCTGGCTCTGCTGAGACACCTCCAGCCCTGGGGACAGCTCTGGGCCCCTCAGGACAAGAGAGACACTGAGGGGCTGGAGCACGTCCAGGGAAGGGAACGGAGCTGGGAAGGGCTGAGCCCCAGGAGAGGCTGAGGGAGCTGGGAAAGGGCTCAGCCTGGAGAAAAGGAGGCTCAGGGGGCCCTTGTGGCTCTGCACAGCTCCTGACAGGAGGGGACAGCCGGGGGGGTCGGGCTGTGCTCCCAGGGAACAGAGACAGGACATATAAAAACACTCAAGCTGTGCCAGGGGAGGTCCAGGTTGGATTTTCGAGAAAATTCCTTCATGGAAAGGGCTGTCCAACTCTGGCACAGCTGCCCAGGGCAGTGGTGGAGTCCCCATCCCAGAAGGAGTTTAAAAGCCATGTGGATGTGGCACTGGGGACATGGGTCAGTGGTGCAATGGACAGTGCTGGGGGCATGGCTGGACTCCATGGTTTTGAAAATCTTTTCCAATCTAAATGATTCTGTGATATTCTAATATCACAGCGTAATCCAGCTAAGATGTCACCAGTGTGAGTAGGCTTAGAGGACACCTCCGGGTTATTCTCTGATTGTATATACACACAGAACTGAAACAGATGACGTTTTCTATTTGCACCATCAGCTACTCATTATTACATCTCCAGTACATTCTCCAATTAATTCTTCATCAAATTTTTAGCCTTTTCACCTCTTCCATGCTTCCTTTTGGTTGATGAGTACATTATGTGCAACAGAGTAAAAATAATAATTTAAGTCTTTATATGTCATATCTATCTTATACATTGACAAGGCAAACTGGCAACTGTTCTGGTGTCCAAAACTCATTACAGACTTTACATGCTCTGTATTTTGGTTTGATTTCTGCAGTATGAAACATTTTCACACTGTTAGTATTTCTGTACGAAATACAAATCTGGACTACGGTTTATGGTTGGAGAATCCTTCATCAACTGGCGGGCAGAGTTTGCTAGAGGGATGTCAGAGTGAAACAGTGTGTAACAAACACCTTCTGCTCACATGAATCTCTAGAGCTGATGATTGCAATCATAGAATTCGAGAATGGTTTGCGTTTGAAGGGACTTTTCAAGGCCATCTTGTCCAATCCCAAAGCACCATGCACTAGATCAAGTTGCCCCAAGCCCCATCCAACCTGGCCTTGGACACTGCCAAGGATCCAGGGGCAGCCACAGCCCACCCTCATAGCCAGGAATTCCTTCCCAAGATCTCATCTGTCCCTTCCCTTGGCAGTGACAGCCATTGCCCCTTGTCCTGTCACAAATGCCGTTGTCAAAAATTACACCCACAGTTCTACTGCAGCATGGGTGCAGACAATCCAAACCTACTTTGCTGCGTATGACCAGAGAAAGTACCAAGAGAGGGAGTCAGGACATAGCAGTGTCCCTGCAGCTATAAGTTGGGAGCTTCAGACAGGTAATTTTTCTCGCCCATTCTTCCATTACCAAAAATTGTAACATTTACCATTTCCATCTACAACTCACACAGTTTGGGCCACAAAATTCCATTGATCACAACAGCCTGAAACCCGACACAGCTCCCTAAAACACAGGAAGTTGGAGGATCCACCCTCTTCTGAATAACCAGCCTTGGTCACACGAAAAGCCTGGCCAGCTCACAATTCTGTCTGAAAGCAGACTGGGATGGATGGTAAAAAAACATATATATAAGAGCACATCAAGAACAGGGAGATCCTCCCCATGAGTATATCCTCCCAGTTTCCAGCAACATACAGTTTAGAAATTTATTGAGCCAAATATTTTAGGATTCCTTTTTCTCACTCCTTTTAGAGCACAGCTACATTTCAGACATCCACGGTGTCCCATACTGCTGTGAGGATGGAGCTCCTAGCTCCACCACTGCCGAGAAAGGCCTGGTAAGTTCTTTGAGACAGAAACTCATTTTGTTTCTTTTCAGATCCTGCCCACATGGTTCCCAGACAAGCTCCCCGAAATGCATACAGTAAAACTAACATGATTTGCCACTGTTTCAAGGGACAGCAAAACCAGTTAGAACATTCTGGCTGTAGCACACAAGACAAAGACTGGTTCTATATGGTGCTGCCAATACTGTGTACGAAGTGCAGGACGTGACAGGGTAGACGAGGAGTCAGATGAATCTCATCTTTTATTCAGATCTACAAGCCTGACAGCTCTTACCACTTGCCAGATGGTGACAGGTACATTTAAAAGAAAAAATAAAAAAAATTCTTTTTTTGACATCCTCGCTTCTGTAACAAAGGAGCTATTTAAAAATTCAACATGCTCCCCTGGAAAGCTTTAAATAGTTTCTGAATGTAACTGGCATTATGCTGTAACCCAATATTAAATAGTTTTGGGGAGGAATTGTTTAAATTGTTGAGGAAAACCTACATTTAAGTGTTACAAAGGAAAGGACGTGCTGCTGTCTGTGGGAGGCACAGGGCTGCAAGCAGAAGGATCTGGCCACCACCAGTTATCCTGGATGTGGACAAGTAACCAGAGAAGGTCTCTATCTCAGTCAGGAATGTAGACAACTGTTATCTTCAGTGCACCATATCCTCTTTACACAACTTGCAGACATCTTGCTCTAATCATGCAGACAGTATCATGCTGCCTGTAGCGTGCAGCTGCTGAAAATTTGGAGAGTTTTGAGCTTCAAGTCCTCCACTCCCCAAACTCTTGCATGACCAGAAAATGTGAAGTGAAAACAGAAGAGGAAGGAATAGGTACAGAGCAGGATTTCAGTTCAACATTTAAAACTGATTTCCTCTATGGGCAATCAGATATCTGTCAATCTCCTGCAATTAAAAGCAAATCAAAACAGAAACTCTGCAGATTATTAGACACGTTAATGTGTTATTCACTGCATCCAGGGAATTAGCATCCTGCTCAGCCCTCCTTTCCAGTATTTTGCATCCAGTGATCATAGCATGGCTTCAAGCACTGCTCAGCTCTGTAAATATTGACTAGAAGACAGAGAAACATTTGTAACAATTAGAATTTTTCTAACAGAAGCTCAGGCTCTCCAAATGAACATTAAAACTACTATCAGATGCAGAAATAATTAACAACTGTTTCCCAAAGTCATACTCCATGGAGAGTCACACTGGTAACAGCTCCTCATCCACAGTTATTTTCTTTGGTTTTCTTCTAAAGCATTTCCTTACACAAGGGGAAGGTTGCTGTAAAGAGAACACTTGGCAGGTGACAACAACACACATTGAGATACAGCCAGGGAATAAGGCAGCTGAATAAGGCAGTTATTTAAAAATAATTCCCTGTAATCATTAATAGGCTGGTGATAGGAGGAAGAGAAAAGAAAAAGGATTGTTGGATGATGAAAATTAGCTTTTGCTTCCCTGAAAGGCAGGTTTCTAACAAGGGGCAGTCAAGAGAAGCTGACACCTTCCTCCCTTTGGGGGGTGAAAGATGTGTCACAGCTTGGGAATTCCTTACCAGAAGTATCTCAAAATACCCGATTCTACCGAGTTAAAGATGTGGGAATGGGTTGTTAAAGGAACTAGACAGTTAGAACTAAATGATTTTTAAGGTCCCTTCCAACCCAAACAACTCTGTCTTTCTATGTTGCCCAGAAGCCATTACAGTGCAGGCCCAAAAAACAGGCAAGAAAAATCCAACATTTTAAATCAAACTGATAAAAGGTGATGAATATATTCCACCTCTCAGGAGTAAAAAGAGATCATATAACCACGTGTAACCATCCTTGAAGTCACATATCACTCACCAGGTCTATATTTTGCATGATGTCCTGGAAGGAGGGGTGAGTTCGAAACTGCTCGAACAGATCCCGCTTGTAGAGCAGTGCGTACACCAGGTTGGGGTTGTGATGGAGGGAGTTGGTCAGGCAGGAGTTGATGATCTCCAGCATCATTCGGATCACTTCCTCAATCACATTCAGGTCTTGCGCCTTTAAGAAAGGAGTAGAAGGTCAGTGTGCCCTATTCCATTGTGAAATACTGAGTAATAAAGGCAGCACACAGGTAATTATTACTAATAAAGCTATTAGCTGGTTAATGTCTCTATGGTGAGCAAATCTGGCACCCCTGTGTCTGGAAAGGAATCTCTTTTCTCCAGTAATCACCAAAATTCGAATTGAAATGCATCATACTCAGCTATGAATACTCAGCCTCATAGCTTGATTCTCCCAACAGGAGCCATGACATAAAGCATTACCACATTGTAATCAACCAAATTCACTATGGGTTAAGTGAACACAGCCTTTTCAACCCTTCCTATTCTAAGTAAAAGCACTTCACCATATAATTAATTTATTACAGTTTCTGTTGAGCCCTTCCACAGGAAAGAGAGATAGGGAAAAGAGAGAAAAAATATCAGAGAAATAAAAAACAGCAGGTAAAAGAGAAAAGCAAAGGCAGGAGAAGGAAAACTAACTGGATCAAACACCACTGCACCTTGAGTATCTGTCACTCTTACCAGACTTCTCCCCTTGGACTATTTTTAAAAATCATTTTCTTGGCATTGAAGAACACTTGTAATAAATGAAAAAAGGAATCTCCTTTTGTAGTGCACTAAGCCTTCACAGTAAGATAAATGTGTAGAGCTTTGCATTTTGTCAGTGCATTTGACAAATCATTCCTGATGACTCTGAAACTCAGTTCTTAAGCTGAACAAGCTGGCATGTGAACTCCTGCCAGCTGTCTGGATTTCCCTCCTTGAGTTCCACATCAGGGTATCTCCAACATGGTTATTCAGACTGGAGAGTTGTCTGTCCTTCCCTGGAATTGGGTAAAATGCCTTGTTTGTACCATTAGGTTCTCTCCATCATATCAAACACTGGACTGTGAGACTGTGAGACAGGTCTGGCAAGAATGTGAACCATACTAAACCAACCTGAGATTTTCTGCTAGATATGAACAATGAAACCACTGACATTTCCTTCTGCTGACTGCCCAAAAAGTTCGTTTTCTGAATTATCACAAGAAACTTAAGTTCTTCACAACAAGGCAATACTTACAACAGCATTTTGTTGGGCTGTCATTCGGTCTGCACACAGTTATTTTCTACTATTAAGTAGCACTGTAGGAATTGTCACTTGGCAGATGTATGCTCTCACCACAGCAGAAGAGAACACAGGAATTTTCATTATCCTGTTTAGACTCATAAAGGGCAAAATTCTTTGCTACCACTTTGCTCTGGTTGCTTTCAATGCAAAGAAAGGTGCATTTCTTCCTAGAAGTGTAGATCACAGAATCTCAGAATGGCTTGGGTTGGAAGGGACCTTAAACCTCGTCTCCTTCCACCCCCTGCCATGGGCAGGGACACCTTCCACTGACCCAGGTCACTCCAAGCTCCAATGTCAAACCTGGCCTTGGACACTTCCAGGGATCCCTCGCACTTCCAGGGAGTGGTGCTTGCTTATCAACTCACATTTATTTCAGAATATGCTGTATTATAGTGTATTTTAAAAACTCTGAGCACTGGCATAATTCTCCCCTCAGTGCAGCAGGGTGAGCCGGTGGCCAAGACACTATCCTAAAATACAGACTACACGACTTTCACAGAAATATTATGATTCAGAATCAAGTGAGATCTATCCAGTTACCAGAAAGGTAACAAACCACACAACTACTTTTCAAAAACTAAATGTTTTTTAATAAAACATGTTCACCTTATACCCCAGGCATACAGCTAATTAAAACAGAAAGCATTTTTAACCATCTTCAAACAGACTGGAGACTCTGCTAGTGGTCAAACAATGAAAAGGTTCAGAGGTTATTGCACAGTAATTAGAGTCAACATTTTTAAGAGCTGATGGATAGAATCAACTATCTGTATTTCAGCTACCACATTCCAGGTGAAGAATTTGGGACCCCCATGAAGAAAAGCAGGAGATACAGTGAAGATTTTTAATCAAAACTGACTATACAAAAAAGAATTTATAAAAAGAACAGTCCATAAAAGACAGAGAAGTGGCATTGAATTCCTGTATTGCACATGCATTATCAGGGGAACTGTCTGCTCCTATAATTAGAGATTGAATCATTTCTATGGGTTTAAAAGTTTTCAAAACAAAGGAAAAAATAAGCATAAATCCAAGGACAGCATTTGGATGAGACAGTGGAGAAATGCTGATAAAATGCCATGTGGTTTTGCTGCTCTGTATCATCAGTATCAAGCTATGGCCCCTCCGCATCCAGACATTGTACCAAGACAGGTATAAATAAAGTCACAAAAACATTTTGTTGTTGTAGTTTATCACCCTGTGTATTACTTTCAGAGCAGCTGAACACAGCTGAAACGCTGAATGTGTGTGGCCATGGCAAGGACTAACACATCATCCTCAGCAGCTTTGCAAGATGATTTTTTTTTACTGAATTAGCTGTTAAATGAAAAGTCAGATATTGATTTGTGAAATGTAGACATGTTTCAATCTATTGAACAGCAGATGGAAATGAGAGGAGTTAAAAGTCTCCTGTTGCTTACAATTGACAAATTCAGTGTGGAACTCACATTTAAAATTATTACAGTATTCCTTTACAAATCAGGGCTCAGATAATGCCTCTGTCAACACTGATGTGTACCAGTCCCCCCCCACCTATTTTTTTTGTTTATTCCCATAGAAATAATTATAACCATCACTAAAAAGAACGGTGGAAGCTAAAAGCTTGGTACCAACTCCATGAGACTAAAATCACGCCTGCAAAGGGGATGGAAATATAGGCACAGTACTCATGTTACTGTGGGTAATTCTAGGCAGTCACCTCATGTTCCTTCTCAGGAGAGAAATTAAATGTGGTGGTTTTTTGCAAAGATTCTAACTCTTAAGGCAAAAAGACAGATGTTTGGTCATGTTCTGGATACACAAGGAAAAAACCAGGCAGTGACAGCTAGAAGAGAGCCAGGTACACGTCTGGGTAGTCTTTTGTTAAAAGGAAAAAACAAGTAATCATGCCAGAGAAAAGAGAATGGAAATAAGCTGAGAGGATGCGGGGGAAAACACGACGAATGAGAACATTATCTGGGGAAAAACAATTTGAGCTTGATAAACACTATCAAGGTACACACAAAAGTTCAAAGCCAAGGCAAGCAATGGGCAGAGCTGGATGTTCCTGGATTTGACCATCCTGGAATACTGGATGCTTTCCTCACTGCAATACAATAAATAATTAGCGGGTTATCCTCCCAGGCAAAGACTTTCACAGAATTCAATACTTATATCCTGATGTGTAAAACCACTTGAAAAGTATATGGCTTTTAAATATCAAGAGAAGTCAAGCAGCCTAAGCACCAAACCCCAGGCATGTGCTCACAGTTCAGTTCCTTACAGACATATTTACCCATCAAAAAACAAATCACTCTCAGCAGAGGAAGCAAAAGTTCAGTGTCACCAAAAACCTGTTTAATTTATGGTCCCCATCTTCTGGTTCCCACAATGGAGCATTCTGAGTGCGCATCCTTTTAATTCAATTTGACATTAAATTTATTTTAAGTATTGTGAAGATTAAAAACTGATTTAAAAAGTTCTATTATGAATGAATGCAAATCTCCAGCCTTTAAATGTTACCAGTTCTGCAGAGATAAAGGGAGGCATATCCTGGTGTAATTCAGCTTAATGTTGCATAACCATCCCTCATGGTTTGTACTGTCTAATATAAACAGAAACAAAATTATTCAGCTTTCTGTTTTCTTTCCTCCAAAGTTAGTTTATATGGAAAATAATAGCTGGTTGAAAACCAGAATTTTGGTGACTTGTGAGGCTATGAAATGGCATCAATAAGCAAAGGTGGACTGGAGTCTTCCACAATGAAATTAGCCCCTCGATTAGCCCAGCCCATCTTTTGACCTTCACTCCTAGGTCCAGGCTGGAAGTCAAGGACTGCACTTTTCCAGAGTGGTACCCAGGGTATTGCACAACATGGATGGTGATAGATTTATTAATGATATTTGGGATTTTTGATCATTAACCCAGGAAGATATGCTGCACACTCAGCTACAGCTGGCACAGGTGCCCAGAGCAGCTGTGGCTGCCCCATCCCTGGAAGTGCCCAAGGCCAGGCTGGAAGGGTTTGGAGTAACCTGGGACAGTGGAAGGTGTCCCTGCCCACAGCAGCGGGTGGCACTGGATTGAGCTCTAAGGTTGTTCCAACCCAAACATTCAGGGATTCTATTCCATGACTCTAAGAAGCACTAGTGAACAAACTTAAGTCTTATATTTTGTCCATGTGACAGTTACATACTTTAGACTACACATTACAGATATGATTACATATTTCTTTATTGCAAGCTGGAATTCACTTAAATGCAACTATTTGGTTTTCCCCCTTTTATCTGGATGTACAGTAAACCCCAATCCAAAGCAATGAATAATTGCAAGCCTAAAGACATCTACTTTCTAACTGTTTTACAAATTGGAGATCTAACATAGCAACTTTTCCTTTATGGCAAGATCCATACGAACAGTGTTATGCACCATATGACAATGGGTACAGACACCCAGGTCGCTGGTGCCTGCTAAAAAAAGCCCCATTTCTCACTGTGCATTCACATCACAGCAATTTCCCAGCCAAATGATACTTTCAGATAAATAACTGCTAATTATACAGTTAGCACAATAAGCAGGAAGAAGCTTATCTGCCTAAAAAAAGCAAAACCTGAGCAGGGATTGGTAAGGGAGTAGGCTACAACTGCGCAATGTAAATAGGGTAAAAGGAAACAACAGGAAAAGGCACACTGTGCTGAGGTCTTTATTCAAAGAAACCTGATGAAATAAAGTGGAAATGTCAAATATAATTGCAAAAGAAATTCTTGATGGAAATGCAGGCTGACAAAAAAAACATGTCCAAACACAATTCTGAATTAACTGCTTATGACATTGAATGGCTTTTAGTGAGTGGGAAGTTGCTGCCAGTAATAAAATGCTTTGACATTTGAATTTTCAAAAGTGCAAGTTGCTTTGTGTCAAAGCTTGGTGGCTTTAGCTCGCTCTGACCAACACTGGTGGTCCCTCTCCGGTGGAGCCAGGAGTGCACACAGTGTGCAAAAGCTGTGAAGCACTACTTAAAGCAGCTGGACATGCCGTCATAGTTTCCTTCCCAGAAACTCCAGAACTCACAGAAGGAAAACCATCTCAGACTCACCACTCTCCCTGCTACTTCTCAGTGACTCCTTAAGGACATCTGCTCCCTTTGCCTCTCTTTGCAACTCAGAAAATCCCAGGATGGCTTGGGACCTTAAAGCTCATCCAGTGCCACCCCTGCTATGGACAGGGACACCTTCCACTGTCCCACACTGCTCCAAAAACCCTGTCCAACCTGGCCTGGGACACTGCCAGGGACCCAGGGGCAGCCACAGCTGCTCTGGGCACCTGTGCCAGGGCCTGCCCACCCTCCCAGCCAGGAATTCCTGCCCAAGATCCCATCTGGCCCTGCCCTCTGGCACTGGCAAGCCATTGCCTGTGTCCTGTCCCTCCATGCCTTGTCCCCAGTCCCTCTGCAGCTCTCCTGGAGCCTCTTCAGGCACTGGAATATCAGGGCATGCTGCACCACGTCTGTGTTGCTGCATCCACACTGTGGGACCACCCATCACCTTCAGAGCTGAGGCTGAAGGCCTCATATGAATGTAGGAATAGATAGAGAAAAGGTGAGGGTGGAGGTTGCACAGGCAACCGTAATTATGGCTGTTCTCCATTTTGAGTCCCTGTCCATGATGACTCACTATAGCTCTTCATCTGTAATATTTTCAGTGAGATTCAACAATTTGCGAACACAAATCATAAAAAATTATAGTCATAAACAACTACTTCATGACGCAGATATGACTATAAAGGCAATTTTGTCAGCTGTGGAAAAAAAGGATACATACCCCGCACAATTAACAGATATCAAAAGGACTAAGAATGCCAAATTAGTCCCAAACAGACAAGCCCTGCCATTCTTTCTACCAAGGAGAAATTGGCAGGAAAGATTTGGTAAACTGTTCCAGATCCATAAGCTGCAGCCACAAAAAGTATAGCTGAACAGACAGTTTCAGTTCATTTTACATCACTTTTTTTTTTCATCTGGCTTCCTGCATGCTAAAGAGTACTCCAATAAATTATGGTCTTGGACATTCAATAGTTACTTCTTCCCTCTGTAATGAAGTTATTCCAGATTTCAGGGTGGTACTCCTCAATCTTTTGTGACGAACAGAAAAGTGATACTCCAGGGAATTTCACCTTGATAACATAATTTATCAGCATCCACAATTATAAATTTCCCTTTTGTCTTTATAGGGGAATATCTACAGTTAAATATTTCCAAATAATTTACTTTATTTTTAGTTAGTTTAAGAGAAGCATATGTATCTTGTTTGTATTAGCTTTGGGGAGCTTCCAAGAGAGCTGAATTTCCTGCACTTTCAGCAGAAAATAAAACCTTCAACAAAATAAACTCACTCTGCCAAAGGAGTGGAAGAATGGAGGGGAATGAAGGAAGCTCACAAGAAAGCTGTTCTTACCCTCACTGAGCAAAGGAACTTCAAAGCCAAGCCTTTGGTGACCAGAATCTTATCTTCATCTCTTTTACTGGCAATACTCTTTGGCTGTTGTATGTCAAACTCCGACAACTTTTGGTAAAGTAGGTATTAAGTGAAAAAATGCAGGGCCTATAGCGATTATAACCTCAAAAATTAACCCTGGCAACTCTGATGACTGCTTAGAAATGAAAGCAGAGCTGTCACACCAGAGCAAAGTTTGTTGCCAGACACTTTGCTAACTAAACCGTCTATCCTGACACTCCTTCCCTGCCTTCCCAAGGAACTGGCAAGCTGAAAGAGCAGATTTCCAGCCACGCCGAGCCAGCCCATGCAGGAACACATTTCCCATGAGGAACACGGTGTTTCCAGCCAATATCCCAATGCCAACACCCACCACAGCCCACGGCAGGGCTACACTGGAGGAAATGCTGTGGTGTGTGTCCTGGCCCAGAGGAAAAGGCCCAGGAACAGTCTGCTCCGAGGGAAAACACACCACAGGACACCTGCCAAGGTAGCAAGCCCAACTACTTTGATGCTCTAAAATCCTGTTTTCTGGACTTGCCACTGGCCATGGAAATACCAAGCCACATGCATATATCCCAGGGAAGGTTCAGATACTTCACTGGTGCTTCTTACATGACTTCACCATACCGTGTTTATTAGCCAGCTGACCTACAGGTAATCCACAGCTCATCTCCTCGTCACCCCTTCACCTTCATCTCTTCTTCCATCCATGCCTTTCCTGTCTCTAAAATTCCCATCTTAAACCACTTCACTTGAAAATATTTTAACTTATCCTCTATCTCCCTCAAAGTCAGGCTCTAGAATCAATCAAAAATTACTATAAAATGGCCCAATTCCCCCAGTGCTTTACTGATTCTTGGTGATCTTTCACTCTCATAGACCTGTGTCCATTTTACCTGTTTACTGAAGATTTTACAATTCCCAGAATCACAGAATCCCAAAACTGGCAGGGACACCTTCCACTAGGCCAGGTTGGTCCAAGCCTCCCCATGAATCAAATAAAATAAACTGATTTTCACCCCAACTAGCTTAGAAGAAGTAAATTATTCTGGAAGACATCTACTCAGGGTCAAGCTTCAGAGGCTAGTCTAAGCCCACCAAGAAGCCCCAGCATAAGAGGATCCTCCACAACGCCCAAAATACCTGACAGTGACTGGTTGGGAACTCAAACACTCCCCAGACAGTATTTCCAAACCACATGCAACAATGACAACAAAATGCAAACAGTGTTTAGTAAAATTGAACCCTATCATTGTCTAAGATCCCACAAAACCTGGGAAGAAACTGCTACTAGGAAAATTCCTACTAAGAAAATTAAAACTGTAAATTTGTATTTTGTCATACTGCGCTTGAAATATTAATCAGGTTTTTCTGCTGTTGAAAGGACATGAAGATTTCTCCACTTCCCCTTGAAACTAAGCAGTATTCCCTAGAGGTATGGGAAGATTTTGTTTAGTTTGACTGGTAGAACAGGAAAGGGCAACCCCAACTCCACCATACAAAGGTAAATAGATCATCATGATACAGGCTTTAATTAACAGAACCAATCCACCTTGAGGAGAGTTCAAGGACTTTAAAGATATTCCTCAAGTGAAAAAGTTTCTGATTCCAGCCCTACACATTCAGCTCAGCTGCAAAATGTCACCAGCAAAACTGTTTGGAGAAGTTACACAGCAATTAGTGCTGCAGGAACTGAAACCTTGATATTTATCATGGAATGATAACCACCCCAGCATGGTTGGGGTCAGAAGGGACCTTAGAGACCACTTCGTTCTAACCCCCTGCCATGGGCAGGGACACCTCCCACTGTCCCAGGTTGCTCCAAGCCCTGTCCAGCCTGGCCTGGGACACTGCCAGGGATGCAGGGGCAGCCACAGCTGCTCTGGGCACCTGTGCCAGGGCCTGCCCACCCTCCCAGCCAGGAATTCCTGCCCAAGATCCCATCTGGCCCTGCCCTCTGGCACTGGCAAGCCATTGCCTGTGTCCTGTCCCTCCACTCCCTTGTAAAAAGTCCATCTCCACTTCCTCATAGGCTCCTGTCAGGAGCATGTCAGGTCTTACATAAAACAAAATTTCCAATTTATGCATTAAACCTAACAGTAATATTAATAACAATGTAAATAGTACTTAATGAAATCTGTAGACCTGGAAGTATGTCTTAAGGATGATTTATGACAACTCTCTTTGAACCAAGTAAGTGGCTCTCCAAAAGAAGAAATATGACGATTTTGTTGGAAGATACAGTGGCTAAACAGGCATTCATTTTTTGTGTTTCAGTTTCTAGTCAACTCCAGATTTACGCATCCTTATCATCTCTTTAATGCTTCTTTGGAATGGGTTTTTATTCTTTTTACCCTATGTGATGTTAATTGAAGTACAGAAACCCTTATTTTTATCATGAAGAAGAATAAGATGGTAAAACATTACATCTTGCAAATGGCCAGAAAAAAACACCAATTAGCAGTTTAAACCAAACAGTTTCCTTCACATTTTCCTTCACACCTCCCAAAATTTACTACATACAGTACACCAGAGTTACAGGAATGTAATTTATCCACCAGTTCCCTATCATCCCAGCATCATCTCTGACTATATTACCAAATATTTCCTTCTTCCTTGATATTAGGCTTAGCAGTAACAACTGTGACACTCTCTGCAGAACTATATACACACCTATTAGTATATTTCGCATGAACCACCTGCTGTCATTCAAGAAAATCATTCAGTGTTATAGATTACTCCAATCCTGGGATCAGCCCAGGGCCCCTCAGGACAAGAGAGACACTGAGGGGCTGGAGCGTGTCCAGGGAAGGGAATGGAGCTGGGAAGGGGCTGAGCCCCAGGAGAGGCTGAGGGAGCTGGGAAAGGGCTCAGCCTGGAGAAAAGGAGGCTCAGGGGGACCTTGTGGCTCTGCACAGCTCCTGACAGGAGGGGACAGCCGGGGGGGTCGGGCTGTGCTCCCAGGGACAGGGACAGGAGGAGAGGGAACAGCCTCAGGCTGGGCCAGGGAAGGCTCAGGTTGAATATTAGGGAAAATTTCTTTCATAAAAGGGTTGTCCAGACCTCGCACAGCTGCCCAGAGGGGAGTGCCCATCCCTGCAGGGATTTAGAAGCCCTGTGGATGCGGCACCTGGGGACATGGGTTAGTGGTAGCCTTGGCAGTGCTGTAGGTATGGTTGGACTCAATGACTTTTCTAACCCAAACTCAAGAAGGCTTTTCCAAAGCAAACGAACCTACAATTCTATGATTTTGCAGACCTATTTTCAGTGTCTAAGCAATTTTAATTGAGTAGGTATCAAAGCAAACTGAACATATACTAGACTGATTCCTCACTAAAGCTGTCAACTTCACAGAATCTGAATTCACAAGTTTTCCTCTGGTTCCTCACTGATCAGATCCTGTCGTTCAGTGCCTCTGCTAGAGCAGAGCAAAATCATCAATGCCTTGGAACTGTTGTCTCCCACTGAAAGTGCAACTCCGAATAATTTTGACCCTATCTAAGAGGAAAAACTTCACACACAAGACTGTTTAATCCAAGTCCTCAATACAAACAAAGACTGCATGGAGTTTCCATAATTTCCATATTATCCAAGCAGATGATTTTCTGGTCCTGATGACGCACAGGATGTCAGTGGGAAAAGTCAGTGCTTCTCTCTGCCCAGAAGCCAAAACATTCTGTATTCCTGCCCTTGGGGTGAAAATTGCTATTGAAATTTCTGTGGGAGGCATAAGAAAGTCAGAAGGGGTTCATAGAGCAAACATGTCCATGATTACAATTCAGGGAATGCCAGGGAGGCAAGGAAATGGTGTTACTACTGAGGCCACATCCTGCTCCTGCTTCCACAGCGCAAGGCTCCTGCTCTGCTCAACCCAAAAACCACTGCAAAGGGAAACTGAGATGGGTATCACAATAATAGAAAATCACCACAAACCAGAAAAAAATATCTCTTGACTGCCTCATGACACTATTAGGCATGTTTAGAAACAGTAATTACAAAAAAGGTTGGTTTAATCTGTCACTGCTCATATAGAAGGTGACAGTGTGGACACAGGAAAGTTTTTATGATGGTTCAGTATTAAACAGCAGCAGTGCATGATGAAAAATGTCAGGTCCCAGATGGCAGACACTTGACAAGGGGCTATGGCATGAGACTCTCAAACCTGTGTAAGCAGGAATATGCTTCTTTATAGCCATCATCTTATACCAAAGCTGAAGATAAATCATGGAAAAAGCTTTTATTTCTTATGATACATTAAAAGATAGCAGTATAGTTAAAAAAGTAATTCTTTATGACACCACTCAGCACACATACTATATTCATTCTTTCAGTGGTGTTAAATATTTTGAAAATTAAAGGGAACAGATTAAAAAGATATGTGAAGCCTATTAGAAAAATCACATTATTGAGCTTTGAAGTGGTTTGCACGATAAAGGAGATAAGTTCTTTTAAAATATTAGAAAATATAAGAAAGTGGTTTTATTTTCCTCTTCACCTTACTAACTCTTCAAAAGTAGTAACTGCCAGTAAAAGTACCATTTATTCTATAAACCTGGGCCCAAAAAGCCTCCCTGAACAAATTTCAAGAACTGCTCTCTTGAGCTGAATAAAATGGAAATTGTAAGGAGATGAGAAACAGCCTTCTGAGAGCTGACAGCAAACAAACCGAATAAATGGGGAAACTTTTAGATTAAATCTCTTTTCACTACATTCCATCTTATTTTTCAAGGACATTTGGACACAAAGACACAGCATCAGTTCTGATAAATACAGAAGTTGCTGACCACTGCTCTGCTGAATGTTCTGGAAGCACAGAGCAGCTGCAGCCTGAATGCCAAAAAATGAACCTTTAACTGAGATGTGGAAAACCCAAAACTCACAGAAAATAATTGTAGAAGTCTATGTACACAGGCACTTGTTCCAAAATGAACTATGAACAACAGATGGTATTTTATCAAACGTTGAAGCAAAATGCTCTGGATAGAAATATGTAAAAACTGCAATATCCAACTAAATAAAATTTCCTGAAATATTTATGAAGTCTGTCTATTTTGTGCCCAAAGTTAATTTTGTGTAACCTGGTTCATAAAGCACAGCAGTGACAGACAGGGACAAGACGAGAGATTACTGCTGAAAGTCAGCAAAGCACCTGGGTACGATGTACATCTGCCCCAGAGTCCCTCAACTCTTCCTCACCAAAATCCTGTTTGTGATTATGACTGGTTACCTATAATTTACACTAAGTTTTCTAATGAATTCTAACTAAGAGTCTACCACATGGTAAGATGGATAATTTATTGCAGAAAAATAATTTTACATGTCAGAAAAATTCCATGAAGCCTTTTCCCATGGGAATGTAACATGACTCTTCCTATTGACTCAATTTATCAAAATCTAGAAGATCAGTGTTGGAATGGGAAAACTTGTCATTATTTGTTCAGATAACTTTTTTTGGCTGCACTGAGTAAGCATCTGATTTCTCTGTTGAGTGCCACAAATTATCTGCTGGTGAGTAGATGAAAGACCTGCCTTTGGGAAATAGAACATCCATTTTCTCCTCAGTTTATCTGGGGAGAACAGATATACTTCAGATAATGAGTCCAATTGCAGCGAATAAAACAAATTGAACCTGCGATGTTACAAAACATCTTATTTTCTCTAGGACAGGACAGCTGTTTTTTGTTATTAGCCAACATTATCTTTGAGGTCAAGGGTTTGGGTTAGCATACACACAAATGCAGGAGTGGAACAGGCTCTGTACACACCGTACCAGCTTGACGGCAACAAGAAAATGAATCAGAACACAGTGTCTTTGGAGAATATGCCATGTATTCAGTAGCGGGCCACAGCTCACCCAGCTTGGGCTCCAGCCTGAATATGAACAAGAGCAGCTCTGGAAGAGCTCCACCACATTCCAGTAACATATCTGAAGGGCAATTTAAAAATAAAAAGGTATCTTACGTGTCTCAACTTTGTTTCAGAGAAGTGAAGGCAATCAGACATCTCCCAAAAGCGCTGGGGATAACAAATACAGGAGGATTAAACAATGGCAATGTTTTAGAGGCTTGTCTCCCCAGAGCCTTCTCTTCCCCAGGCTGAACAACCCCAGCTCTCTGCCTCTAACTCACAGATTCTTATGAATTGCTACTTTTTGCCCAAATTCCAGGTTATTGTTTCTATAATTAACCAATTCTGTGGAAGAATTCCTATTTATAAAAGCTGATTTAGCATATGAAATGTGCAATGTATTCCCTTAACTCACTCAGTTCCTAATCAACAAAGAAATGAGAAAATTAAAAGAAATAGCTGATTACATGAGAGGGAATTAGAAATTTATCTTTTCAATTACACCTGCAAAAAACATTAGGGTGTCTCTATACAATTCAATAAAAATGAGTAACAGAGACTCTTATAAATTTCTATTTCTTCTAAATACATTCTTTACATTTTTCTGAGAGGTTTTTCAGAAAGATATTTCACAGAGAACAAGAATCCACTCCTGTAAACAGGGATAAACAAAATGTAAATTCTCTCTTCTACATTTCTTTAATGCTGTTTTCAGGCCAGGTCATGAGGAAATCAGTTTTCAGTAAGTGGCTTATTTTGTTCCATGTGAGACTTCATGTGAGCAGCAGAGAGGAGCCAACCCTTTTTCAAAACCCACTTTTGGTTTTGAATTTCTGTCTATGTTAATAATTTTTCTTCTCCAAATCTTTTCCTTATTCACTTCACACCAAGACTATCTTTTAATATGGTTGACTCATTCCCTTTAAAATATTCTCCTTTCCTTCATCCCATCATTCAGTCTCGTGGCCACCCACACTGCCAATCAGCAGTAGTTGCGTAACATTATAGGTAGCATTAACAACAGCCATCAGTGGGAGAATTGCCCTCAGCAAGACACTGTGAAATGCTGCTCAGGAGGACAAGACCTCTGCAAGAAGATAAACCGTAAACTGAGGAGATTAATTTGCTTCAGTAACATGGACATAGCTTGGAATAAATGTGGCTCCGTAGAGGTAGAAAATGGACCCATGTTAACATTTTATAGAATTACTGAATTGCTTAGGTTGGAAAAGCCCTCCAAAATGGAGTCCAACCATTCCCCCAGCACTGCCCAGGCCACAACTAACCCATGTCCCCAAGTGCCACATCCACATGGCTTTTAAATCTCTCCAGGGATCAGGACTCAGTCACCGCCCTGCTCAGCCCCTGCCAAGGCCAGAGCACCCTTTCCATGGGGAAATTCCTCCTGCTGTCCAACCCGAGCCTCCCCTGGCCCAGCCTGAGGCTGTTCCCTCTCCTCCTGTCGCTGTTCCCTGGGAGCACAGCCCGACCCCCCCGGCTGTCCCCTCCTGTCAGGAGCTGTGCAGAGCCACAAGGTCCCCCTGAGCCTCCTTTTCTCCAGGCTGAGCCCTTCCCCAGCTCCCTCAGCCTCTCCTGGGGCTCAGCCCTTCCCAGCTCCGTTCCCTTCCCTGGACACGCTCCAGCCCCTCCAGATCTCTCTCATCGTGAGTGGCCCAGAGCTGGACACGGCACTCGAGGTGTTTCAATTCAGACAGATTTGAGCAGCATCTTGACAGATTAATAACTTCTTCCATTATTTTATCCAATGTGAAGCACACTGTCTTCCTCTGATATCATGTTTCTCAAAATCACTGAGTCTTGGTTTACCCTAATTTCTATTATTTTCTTTGTCTTTCCAGTATCAAATCACAGATATATGCAATGAAGGAATCTGAAGATCTTTGTTGGTTTACTTTTTAAATAATGTTTTCCCCTTTGATAGAAACTGAAGGTTTTTTTTTAAAACAACAACTAAAAACATACAAAACCCTCACTGGTTAGTCTGTAAATGTCCCTGTAAAATATGAAGAGGAGAAACTGGAAATGGAAGGTACAACATGTTCCGCCAATATCTCATAGAGAAAAAGCAGCAGAGAAAAATTCCAATTCCAATTAGGTATTTAGTACCAAACAGCCTAAAAGGTTTGGTACATACTTTCTTCCTCATCCATTTCCTCTACTTTATATGGCTGCATGTTTAAAAAAACAATTACTGGGATGTTTATAACATATGGTCACATAGTTATGGTTTTTAAGCACTACATTTTTCAATCAAAACCTTGCGTTAGGAACACCAGAAAATTGTTTTAATGCATTGTTGAAATAGACTGCTGTTACAAAAATAAATCCTACTCTTTGGAGAGCTACTGCATTAGGCTGTTCTGTTTGTCTGTGGATGTCTGACCAAGATGAACCATCCAGGTGAATAATTGGTTTCTGAGAAACCATGATCAACCCACTCATGTGAAAGAGGCAGGAGGAAAAGCATCTAATGACCAAATCAGCGAAGAAGGGTGCTTTGGGGATCAGTACTATTCCTTTTTTCATCCAAACACTTCAATATTTGTCATTAGTCTGAATAAAGCAAACATTGTTTTACATGGCAGTAATAAACAGTTTTATAGAGAGGTTTATGAGGGCTTTATCTTAATAATGTATCACATTTTCTATCTACAGCTACACCTCAGACCCTTCTAAAATCCCAGCATCCCATAAGGCTTCCACTTCTCTCAAATGCTATCCCATTAGCTGTGCAGGAGAAAAATCAGCCTTCAAAACTCTCCTGTTTAATTCATGGAAGTGTGAAGGAACCTCAAGATCTCATCCATTTATAAGACAAGCTCTTACAACTTCTTCAGCTTAAACATCTTCTCTTTTATGGACACTCATTTAAGCAGTCTTATCAAAAAACGTGGGTTTGGAGCACAAAGTTTTAACAAATGCCATAGTTTATACCATTTATTGCAAAATAATGGCAATGTCCTAAAGCTCTAGAACTATTGAAGAAGAATGATAAGTAAAAAATGATGATGTTTATGCTTGGTTTACTTTAAATGTGTCTAGCAAGCAAAGCAAGGGTGTTTGAAATTACTTTAGCAGGAGTTTGCACTGCTAATACCAGAAGTTCTACTTATTTGTTCTCCTGCCTCATGAATCTGAAGAATGAAGGATTTGCAATCAGATGATCATAAGATGCTGCTGCAACAGTAAATGTTCTTTAAAAAAAAAAAATTTTCATCCTTATTTTCCAAAACAATGAGAATTTCTAAGTGAAATAAGGTTTAACACCATCCATGTAACACAAATACCAGACACCAGCAACACTTCGGTGAAACTCCTGAGTGGTCAAAGACCATCTCCTTTTTGAAGAACATCATCTTCATGCTCTTCAATGTATTTGTCTAAAAATCTTTCAACCACCAGCAATGTATTTGGAAAGACATAATAACGCAAAAATCAGCTGCAAATAACTATTAGTGCTTCATAGTACTATACAGAAGTTTAGACAGACTGAACTTTACCAACATCTTTTTCACAGGATTTTAGGATAGTTCTTCTGTTTAAGGATAATTTATGCAGCATTTTCTCATGAAAGTTTCAATTCATTTAAAGGGAAGAACTGATTAAGAATTCAGACAGAACTGCAGAATTCAGCTATTACTCAATAGAAAAGCTTGCTTTAGATTTGGGTTAGGTTGGTTATTTCAGTCTATTCTGAAACAGCTATTTTTTGGTGATATAAAAATAGGGGGATTAGGTAGGAGTAATATTCTATATAATATAATTCATCTGGAGGAGGGTATGACTAATATTTAGAAAAAGTATTTATAGGCCCTCTGCTCAATACTGGAGACAGGCAAACCCAAGAATAACCTGATATTGAAAATGTTACTTCATCAGCCATCAAGTCAGAGTGATCAAAAAGAAGGTATTATAGTGCAAAACAAGGTGACTCTCCTATTAAGTGCAACTTAAACTGCTAGAATCCACATACCATACAGAACCCACCCAGTAGTATATTGCTTTACCATATGCTTTCAGTAAACAAAACCCTAATAAAGATTTTCTTGTATAATCACATTTTAAGTTTATTTCTCCAGACAACATAAGAATCTAAAAATTCACACACAAAAATCAAGTTTTTAGACCATTAACAATGCATGGCTAAGGCACTCAAAAACATCTTACTGGTTACTTGATGACATTTGGAAATGGAAGAAAATAGAGACAAAAAATCTACTGATGAGACCTAGGCAGTGCTTTGGTTGGTAAGTAGGTGGTCTCTGAGTTTTAAAGAAAGATTATGACCAAAAAACCCCAACAAAACAAAACCACCTTAGCTTTTTCCTCACACCAGTATTTGACAAATACGGCCATATCTCAGAAGTCTTGATTTAATTTGGTAAAAGTTACCCATTCTGCCACCAGTGTGTTCACCTCTACATATTTTGTACGTTCTTAGCAGTTACCACGGAGCAGTACTTTACAGACTACCAGTGGAACAGCGTTAATTGCATCACACTAACTCTATTATGGCCGACCAGTTTATTTGGAAGTGAGTTTAATTTCATTTCTGCATCATTACTGGAGTCATCAGATGATCGTGGGGAAGATTTCCTATTTCTTCATGATAACACACGTTTATAGGAGAACACTTCTACGTGATGGCAGAGCTCTGCATTAAACTGTTCTTTAGAAAATCAAAAAAATCAGAGCTGCAGGATACCTAATGTAATATTAGATACACAAGCACGGAACATATTATAGGATCTCATCAACCTAAAGGTCTTTTCCACTCCAAATGGCTCTAGGATTCATAGAATAATATAATCCTAGAATGCTCTGGGCTGAAAAGGCTTAACGATCATCTCATTCTAACGCCCAAAACATCACAACATTTATTTAAAGGTCAAATTGTTCACATCAATAGTGAATTAAATACTTGTTTGCTTCATATTGGATTAAAAATTAACTTCTCCGCATGTTACTGAAACTAGAACATTAATAGATTTTAGACCTGTTCCATTACATTTAAAAGACAGCAAATACTGCAGTTCATGGACCTGATTCTACCTACTCCTTAGCAATTCCAAGTTTCTAAGATAAATACAGAGTTCTTAACTATAACAGACAATTTCTTCCTAGGAAGTAAATGACGCAGGGGAACCTTTTAACATCTATTGATGTACAGGGGGCAGACAGGGCTAGTTCTCTCTTGGGGAAACTCAAATGAAGGAGTATTTATGAACTACTTGGAGCTTTGAATATAATCAAATGTAATAACAAGATATAAGCTCCCCCCACCCTGAAATTTCTTTTTTGTTGAAACCACTTTTGTAATACTGCTTTTTAATAACCCCCATAATGGCTGAATTAGAGGGACCCCAACTGAAGTCATTCATCCCACATAAAACAAACATTGCTTTTTCTTCTTAGCTTTGTTTTACAAGCTACATTACTTCCAGATGACGCTCGAGGGGCCTAGGAGTTTCGAGAGTTAGATGGTTAAACAGACAGCTGCTTTCTATTTACCATATAAATCAGGGAAAAATCAAAGAAGAATCTAAATATTGGAATTCATTTAGCCCATTATGGAGCACAAACTGAGGGGGAAAAGAAAATAATACAGAAATCTCGTCATCCAGATGCAAAGTTTAATTCTGGTTATCAAGAGGAGAGAAAAACTCATCAACATTTGCAGAATTCCAGCCCTCCATGAAAGGGAGCTTTGCACAGTGGGTAAATTTACTGGCTTGCTAAGGAGTCAGGAAAGCCAGCTCTGACTGGGAACTCTCCCAGTACCACCAGGCTTTGCTACTGCAGACTTCACATATATAAATACATAAATATATATTTTTACATATATACATGCACACACATAGCTCAATACACTTGTATTTTTTACATTTTTCCCTTTGGATTGCCAACATGCATTTATTTCTATATTAAATAACCAAAAAACTCAACAGGTTTTAGACAGAGCATTAAAGGATGGCTCTCCATATATTTATAGGAGTACATCTACTAATACAAAAAGTTTGATATTACACTACAAGGTTTCTATCCCTGACAAATTTCATCTATCACTGAAAATGAAAATCCCATGTATTAAATAATTAAATATATTGGCACTAAGTGGGATTATTTTTAGAATTTTTCCTAACACATTTAAGCTTCATCTGGCTAGAACAATTTATTTTTTTTAAACCCAAAATTTAGAAGGTAAGTCTCAAGTGACTATGCATGCCAAACTAGTTGAATCTAAAACTATTCCTACATTTGATTTTTATTTTCCTCAATTTTTGCGTTAAGGAAACTCGGTTTTTTCTTACATCAGCAAGAAAATGACATAAACCTGCCAAAAATCAAAATTCACTCTTTTCTTCTCCATCCACTCTTTCCCTAGAAAGAGTTAGGGAGGATCTCTTATTAGCAGCTCTAGTTTATCAGGCAGGGTAAGTGCTCAAAAATCACAAAGAATACTATGAAAGCCTCAAAAACAAATTTTTGGGTAGATGGTAGCTCCTACAACGTGTCTGATGTGCTGCTTCCCAAGAGAAGTTAGCATGTCTCTAGTTAATGCTGTTAAGTACCTCTGATTTAATAGATTACATTAGGCAGTAATCAAATTAACAAGAAAATCATTGATAGGTTTACTTAAGTAATATGTCTTGATTTGAACGGAAAGAAGCAAAATTCTCAATTATTTTATTACCAGTTTTCTTGTCTGCTAAAAATGTTGGAAATCATGCTTTCATTGAATGCAAGAAAGCAAGTAAGATAAATCCAAGTGGACTTTTCTGTTTCCAACTGGATCAATGTGTGGTATTTCAAAACAGGTCAATGCTGCTACAAAAACAATGAATAATAATATGGCTTATGAAACAAGTAAAAAAATCAGCAAGAGGATTAGTCTAACCAAGGATGCTGTCTTTGAGACAATAATGAGAAGGGGTCTCTCTGTCCTGCTGGCTTCTCCATCCTGCTCCAGAATCGCACCACACTGACAAGAGTTTATTGGGAAAGGACCTGGACACTGGTCCAGCCTCAATAAATGAAACAACTTGCTCTTTTATTTTTTAAAAACTAGAAAAACCTCAGCAACAATGATATCAAGGCCAACTGGGTCAGTTCCTTACTCCATTTCCCAGCTCTGCTGGTACACCACGTACCTGATGGCAGACTGCAGCAGATACTCCCAAAAAGAACATTAAGAAACATGGTAAAGGTAGAACTCAGTACATTCCTACCACCATCAGTGATTATAAGCTTAGGGACTGTGCATTGGGTCAAAAACTTACAAAAGTATAAGGAGTACTACTGTTCAAACACCCAGAATTTAACACAGCACCTTAAACAGCACCTAGAATACTCTTATGTATGATTTAATCCTTGGATTCAGGTTCCATGCAAATTCCCCTTTGGATTACAGAGCACAGGAAAAAAAAAAAATTTCTATATTAAAGTGTACGATAAAAACAGTGAGAAATGCATTTTAAAAATACATACTTGGTCTGAACAAAACCTTCAAAGAAAACAGCTGATTGGGCAAACCTCCGCCTCTGAATAAATAAACCTGTGCAGAGCAGGCAATATTGGAATCTCCCCTTTCTTTAGCTCCATGCTGGGACACAGAGGTAGAATGGGCTTCGGGACTTTAGACATTTCAGTTCCCTCAGCTCCTATACTCTTCCTTACTCTTACACACAACCTAAACACAGGCTTTCAGAAGCAGGATGTGCTGAAGTGATTAAACATCAACTTTTATTTATTGAGTGGCCTCAACTTTTATTTAGCCAACTGTCTATGCTTCAGACTGAGCTGTAACATGAGCAATTTGGAGAGCAAAAAGAACAGACCAGAAAGCCATGCTTAATAGTTTACCTTGTTGTTTCAAAATACAGGCCACAAACTTACTTTACTCTCCCCTACACCAGTCTTTCCAAGTGCTCCCTTTCTCCCTTCCTTCCCTACATCACACCAACAATAAAACGAGAAGAAATTCAGTGAAGTATCTAAGCCTCTTGGCTGTACTCCAGGGAGCTTTCCCAGCTCTATCAGCTGCATTGCTCAGCTGTCTCTTTATGTAAGGGGACAACTTTGTACAGAAAGCCTTTCCTTGGGCCTTTCCTTCACCGCAGTATTGTTCACATCCAGCCAGTTAAAAATAAGTCCAAGACCTATAAAATATTTTTCAAGCATTGTATTCTTACACACCCTAAAATATATATCTTCATATGTGTGTTATTACATGCCTATGTGTGCATGCACATAAACAGATACATTTATACCTGCCCTTTTACAAATGTGTATCATACTGTTTCCTTATTTAAGTCATTAAACTATTATATCAAATTATCTTTTTAGGTATTTTTATATTTAATGCTAGAGTAATAGGATATGTAAAGTCTCATGTAGGCATATTCTGGAACATGTATGAGCCCTGAAAATAAAACACTTGTTACATTTTCATCCTCAAAAATCCTGAGCAACTGATAAATGAACTTTTCTTTCCTTCAGACAGTAGTGCAGTGAGGGCTCAAATGAGTACAGACCAAAGGTACTCCAGCAGTACAAAGATATTATTCAAGTCCTTGCAAGACGTCTCCTTCTTCTACCCAAAGTAGAGATTTCCCAACAAGCTGTGCAATTAAATGCAAACTCGTTGCCTGCTTGTGGGCATTGGCTCAGCAAACTGAAGGGAGCTATAAGGAACCATGTATTCAGAACATACTAATTTGGCCCATGACTCCACTACTCCCCTGGAGGTTCACTGGGAATTGTTTTCAGTCATTTTTAGGCATTTTAAGATTCTGTGGATGCTAAAGCCTGGTTCTTAAAAACGCTGTTTTCAAGTGTGTGATTCGAATATCCTGAATTACAAATGGCTTGAAAAGCACGAGTTGACAGTAAGTCTCTTCCCTCTGAATAGTTGTGGTTTTGTTCTACCATTTCTAAGTGTAATTCTTGTTTTTTAAAGACGTTTCAGACATGACATCATGCATACAGGTTCCCGTATTTTGATGTTGGTGGTTGCTCAGCTGCCACACTCTGAGAATTCTTTGCAGATTTAGGGATGTATGGCTTGAAGTTCGAAGCACCCATTACAACACTCATTTTGATACTCACATAATCAGGAAGTGGAGAGTCATTTGAACCCAGGGAACCTCTCAAGGACTGCGTGGCTTGCTCCAGAACTTTGTTGTGTTTTTTAGACAGCAGAGAAAATAGACTGGGGAAAAAAAAGTTAAAATAACTTCACAATCTTGTCCTGAAATAGTTATGACTACTTCTATAAAGAGAAGTCTCACTACATGCACAAAATTTTTAGAATGCAATGCACACTAGTTGTATTTATTTATTTATTTAACACCTGGTAAGTAACAGCAACGCTTGAATCAGAAATACTCTCTACAATATATGATCTGAAGAACATTTTACATTCATTATTAAATTCTTAAAAGTCCAACTGTCACAGAAGGAATGGTACACATGCAATTTTAGTTTGTAACTAGTTTGTGTTCACTAGAATGCAATTTTTAAGTGCGGCACTTCATCCACTACATTGTAATATATCCTTAAGTATCTTGTGTATTATCCAATCGAAGAAGCAAATTGCTTTGGCAGGAGAAACCCAAGTATATGACAAAGGCTGTGGGTATTTGGAGGCTGAGCTACTGCATTTTACTAGTATATATTATTTTCAGATTTATTTTAGCCTAAGTCAAGGAGAAAAGGATTACCTTAGCCTTATAAATAATCTGTTAAATCAGAGGTCCATACACATACAGAGAAACAAACACATTTTTCTTGCATTTTGGAAAAAAGCATGGCAATGACACTCACAGAGGGCGGTGCAACCTGATTTACAAGGAGAATGGTGGAAGGAGAAGCAGTGGGCAAAGGCCACCAGCAGCAGCAGCTGCAAGGAGTCAGATACTCCTCTAAAGCCCTGGATAGCTCAAACATGGCTGTCAGTCCACAGATAAACCCAACCCTATCTTAGAAATGTTTTGGTTGCAGAGCACCTTCTAAGACCATAGAGTCCAGTCATTTCCCCCAGCACTGCCCAGGCCACCACTACCCTATGTGCCAAAGTGCCACAGCCACATGGCTTTTAAATCCCTCCAGGGATGGGGACTTCAACCCTGCCCTGGGTGGCCTGTGAAAAAACAACCTCTTCCATGGAGAAATTTTCCCTAACATCCATTCTAAACCTGTCCTGGTGCAACCTGAGGCCATTTGCTCTTATTAGGTGTCAGATGTTTTAAGGTTTTCTGTGCTTAAAAACATTATTTGCAGCATTACAGGGCTCCTATCAGGTTTTCCTAGGATAACTACATGTGTTTCAGAGGGTGGAAAGGCTGGCTTGACCAACAAGCACCAGAAGGGTGACAGGTGAGGCCCTGGCACAGGTGCCCAGAGCAGCTGTGGCTGCCCCTGGATCCCTGGCAGTGTCCCAGACCAGGCTGGACAGGGCTTGGAGGAACTTGGGATAGTGGAAGATGTCTCTGCCCATGGCAGGGGTGGCACTGGATGAGCTTTAAGATCCCTTCCAACCAAAACCATTCTGTGGTTCTCTGAAAAAATTCACTTACAAGTGGCAAAATCTACCTCAGTATTCCATTCTGGATAGCCTCCATTTCTCAGAAACGGAGGCAGCATCATTGTTTGGGGGCATGTGCTTGAAAGGCTTCTCTGCCTCAAGAAATGATGATCAGCATTGGGAGAAGTCTCTGAATTTTTTTAACTTGTAAGATATCACTCATATTGTATCCTACATAGATGGTGGGAGTGGCTTCCTTGGAGTATCAGTGCTTGTCACCCCACTGCTAGACTCAGGAAAATGCTTTTCCAACACTCCACACTGCCATGAGGAATTAGTTACACTAACTCACAGCTATTAGTCAAAACCACTTGAACATTCCATGATAAAAAGGGAAGAAGCAACACAGAAATTAAGACATATTGGTGGCTTTCCACGTTTTTTCCCCTCCCATATTCTGTTACTGCAGTCACAGACTGAAATTTTTGTTCAGATCAATAACTGGATCTGCAAGCTGGTCCTTGGTAGGAAACAGCAGCACTACTTTTGCAATCATAAGTATCTTTGAAGATTCAGATTTCAGAGATACTGTCATCAGCACCATCTAGTGCTGTGGAGAAAAAATAATAATTTAAAACCAATCTGGTGATGCTTATGGTGGGGTGCAGCAAAACCAGGTTAAATCTGGTGTCTGTCTGCTCCAAAAGATACAAGTAATTTTACCAAGAGAAAGAATTTGGAAAAAAGAGGATTTCCAACTAGTAGCTTCTTCAAAATACATAAAGCATTTTTGCTTCAAAGGAAATTCAAATATAAACAAAGAAGTGGAATCAAGATCTTGGAAAGTGCATGTGTTCAATATATATGAAGAGGAAAATGAACATACAGTGGTACTCTGCATGGAATTGGAATTGCAAAAAGTAAATTTATTTATTCCAACAGAAATGTAGAGAAGTGGGAAAAAGGAGAAAGGAAAAGGATGGACAAATTATTTCTTTATATATTCCTTAAATATATATTTTTAAAGAATAATTAAATGTACTGTAAGTAGAGTTTATGGCATAAGCAAGACCCCGCTGGCTGATTTTTAGTTCCAAAGGAACAGTGCAGGGACTTTTGTTGTCTTTCCCCTTGCAAAGTTCTGGTTTCCTGCCACAAGCTCATGTCCTTCACACCATTCTGAGACATTCCTTTGTGGGACCACTGCCCAGAACACAGATATCCAGGTTAAAAAATCTCAACAGAATTCTCTCCTCCATCCATGGGTTATCCTTGTCCAAGGACCATCCCTTAGATAAGCAGAAGGGCAGGGACATGTGGCAGGAATTTTTCATACTAGATTTTTCATAATAATAATGCATAGAACTGCAAACTCAAAGAGCTCCACAGAAACACTACAGCTAAACAAAGAAGAAAAAGAATCGAGGCCAGATATTGTGATTAACAAATGGATTTGGAACTCCCAAGGAAGTACCATTGCCTCCTGAATTGGTGCAAAGATTCAATTCCAAGTCATTCACTTATTATTATGCCTTGTCTCTAGCTCTGAAAACCACCTTGATAAATATCAGACTAATTTTTAAAGTCTCAGCACAGAGTTAGTTACAACCCTGAAAAGGCATTTGTACGAAATTTAGCCCATAAATATCTTTCATCATCAACAAATGCTGCGTTCTAAAGGAGATGCTTGATTTTGCAGCAGTCACATCTCCAGTGTTTGTAAGGTTTTGGGCTTGTTTTTGATTTTCAAGGGATGAATAATGCAAGTTTTTAAAAGGCAAAAATGCTTTACAATGAGGTTGTTCCCCTCTCCGCAACAAGGTACAAAGTCCAAAGTGGAAACTGAGACTGTCTCCCAAATTTCCCTCATGTGTCTCCATCACATGTCTATTTTTGCCTAACTAAAAGTCGAGTTCCAACAGAAAAATACATGTACTGTGTGGTCACCAAGAGCGGCATGCACAGGCTGACAAGAATATTTCTGCCAGAATACTTGTTGTCTTTCATCCATTCTTCTCCACTGACTGAGAATATTTCTGCCAGAATACTTGTTGTCTTTCATCCATTCTTCTCCACTGACTGTCAGGCAGGTTATGGGACTCAACCTTTGATCTCATCCATTATAGACATTTCATAATAATAAAAAGTTATGTTCAGAACAATGAAAACATCTTGGTACCCCAAGTCATCTTTCCCTCACGTAAATACTTACAAGGCCAATGTTTAGCAAGCAAAATAAGTTGGAATAAGAGCAAGATGAGATAACAGTTGGCATCTATTAGGAAGATTAGGAATCTTGGCTGGCATTATCAGGAGGAATTCCTGGCTGCGAGGGTGGTGAGTCCCTGACACAGGGTGCCCAGAGAAGCTGTGTGCAGCTGAAGTCCCAAGGTCCCTGGCAGTGTCCAAGGCTTGGCCAGATGGGGCTTGGGCCAACCTGGTCCAGTGGAAGGTTCCCCTGACCATGAGCAGGGTGATCTCTAAGGTCTCTGCAACCCATACCATTCTGGGGTAATGTGATCTATTGCAGACCATGAAATCACACCAGGGATGAGCTCAGCCAACAAGGAAGGCTCAAGGCTGAACAACAATCTCAAGGTCCTGTGGGTGTTTGTTTTTAAGGAATTAAAAACAACATTGGTTTCTTACCTCCCTCTACACAGCGGTTTTAAATTTAACTCAGGGCTGAACTTCGATAAATAAATTAATACAGACTAAAGAGTAATCGTTGCTTAAATACCAGTGAATTGATTGAGTGCTATTTGCACACACAGTAAAATTCAAACCAGTAATATATGAACTTAACACTCTCAAAAAGTCAACTCCACAAAGCCTGTAAATAAAAAAAATCCAAAACCAAAAAATAACCAAAACAACAACAAAAAAGCTAATAAGGAGAGTAATTTAACAAGTTCCTCAGAAAGTCTGATTTACATCAGTTTGAAACAGCTCATAAACTACACTTTTCACATCAAAAAAAGAATGTATAAAATGCAGCTTTTATAATGAAAAAATTAGGGAAAAAATGGGAATTAAAATTAGAAGTTGAAAGGAAATCCAGAGTTAGAACTTGCCAAAACCCATTTTGAAAGTTTTGGACAATGAGAAGGAAAGGTACCAGCATACTTTATTTTAAGAAAGTAAATAGGATGCTCCAAGATAATGACACACTAGTTTGTCCTGAGCATAATAAACAGTGATTGTGAGACTCATTCTAAGGAAGATATCCCCAGCACTGAAAAGTAGACCTTGTCCATATTCTTTCAGTGAGACTGGAACTAAAATAAAGCACAATAGTACCCCTGTTGTAATAGGCTTCTACACATCACTTACTTTGTTCCACATAGGATTTTTTTTTTAATAATTAAGACAGTTGAATAATAAAAAGTAACATGGAATGCATTATATGAACTGAAAGTGAGACTTCCCAACAGTATGAAAATATTATTAATAGGCCAAAAAGAAATACATTCTTGGTCTGTCTAAATACCAAAAGCTATTAACACTTGATCAAGCTACCAAAGTATTTTCAATATACAGGGAGACTATATAAGGTGACATATATTGATACTCATCAACGTAAAGAAATGCCAATGGCCTGAAGTCGTGCCAGGCCAGGGTGAGGTTGGAGATCAGGAAAAGGCTCTTCCCCAGAGGGTGCTGGGCACTGCCCAGGCTCCCCAGGGAATGGGCACAGCCCCGAGGCTGCCACAGCTCCAGGAGGGTTTGGAAAATAGGCACAGGGTGGGGATGTTGGGGTGTCTGTGCAGAGCCAGGAGCTGGACTTGAATGAGTCTTGGAGGCCCCTTCCAACCCAAGATATTCTGTGATTTTGTGATATAAAATACTATGGTTAAACTTCGTGAATGTCACAGTCATTACAGGAGTGACAAATAAAGAGAATATGCATTTTGATTAAATTTTTCTTTACCTTTCAAGAATTTGGACACAAAATAAACTTGCTGAGGTTTAATGCAGTAACAAACAATCCAAGCTGCTCCCTAAGTATGAAGGATTTCACCCTGAGAGCAGCAACTAAGGACCACCAGACAGCAAACAGCTGCCCATAATGCAACAAAGCTGCTGAAAGAGTACCTGTCTTTAGTTTTAACAAAAATACGTCCCTTCATGACAAGAAAGACATCAAGGGGCTGGAGCATGTCCAGAGAAGGGAATGGAGCTGGGGAAGGGGCTGGAGCCAAGTGGGTCTTGGTCTCTTAGCCCAGATAACAAGTGGTAGGACAAGAAGAAATGGCTCAGGTTGTGCCAGGCGGTTTAGATGGAGTATTACAGAACAATTGCTTCCTGGAAAGGGCGGTCCAGCCCTGACACAGCTGCCAGTGGCAGTGGTGGAGTCTCCATCCCTGGAGAGACTCAAAAGCTCTGTGAATGTGGCACCTGGGGACATGGTCAGTGGTGGCCTTGGCAGTGCTGGGGGCACAGATGGACTCAGAAGCCTTTTCCAACCAAAACAATTCTATGATTCTATATCCAGTAAACTTGTGCTGTGCAGCAACTGCCCCAGCATCCTGTGTGAAAGATTTTGAAACAACTGTTTGAAAATGCAAACGTTCTAAAGCAGAAAATGTACTTCTCCATGAAATGCTTGAAAACCCATTTATTCAATGTATTCGAGAAAAGATGAAAGAGTGATTTGACCAAAAAACAAAAACACGCACATGGAGAAAGGAAGCTTGCTTACCAGAGCATCCTACAAGATACCGGAATAACAACAACAACAAAAAAGAATTATTGAAACAGAAATTTAATTATCATGACATGGGCACAGATTTCTTTTACAAAGGAGGTAAGAAGTCTGTGCCAAGAGGTGCAAAAAATTCCTTTTTGCATTGTCAAAGCAATGGCAGAGAGGGAAGGAAAACCTCTGAGGAAAGCAGAGAATCTCAAAACCAAGGGTACAAGATGAGCTTAGACTGGTGCTATGATATAAAGAGAGACATGGAAGCCTGAAAAAAAGGGCACAGACAAAACTGATGACAAACTGATGACATTAGCAGAGGAAAGTCAGATCAAGTTATACAAAAGCAAAGAGGGGTAAGGATTGGATTTCTCCCAATTCAAATCAGGACTGAGCTTCTAAAGCTGAATATCTAGAAATTCATCTGAATATCTAGAAATATTCTATATGTGCTGAGAAAAGAACTACTTGAGGACTAAAGCGCCTCTCCACAAAATTTATTTGAAGGTTGGAAATTCAGATGTTCTGAAACTTTTCTGCTCGCTCTCCTAGTTCAGAAATGCTGCAAACAAACTGAATAGCACACAAACACAAACCACTATCTGGCGATGGAAAAAAACAGTTCCATGGATCAAAAAATTTGAGGATGAATGTTCCCAAACAATTCAGCAATACTCCGTGCTGCTTTTTCCTCTCTCCTCCCATATACATGCCAAATGTACTATTGTTCTCGATTGTAAAGAATTAAATATAAGCCCTAAACACCAAAACCTTGTTACACAAAAAATAGTCCTTTTAAACGAAAGGATTTTACAATGCCACAATCCTATCAGAAAAAAGCTCTAAAAATATTTTATTTTTGAAAGCTGACATCTGAAAGTTAAAGCCATACCTTGACTCCTGTACATGTAAGGAACACTTCTTGGGTTTGGCCTATTTTTTTAAAAGGATTACATCAAAAAAAAGTGTGTGCTGTGGCACAAGAATTCTACACATGGATATGTGCCTGCACAGACATCTCCAAGCAGAGAACCTGAAATGCCCATCTGTTTGAATAAAGGTCTGTGAAGGGTCATACAAGACATCAGAACAAAACAAATGCACTGTGCCGCTCCAGTTGAAATACAATAAATGCATTGTCCCATAGTCCTGTATGGGGTACAGGTTGTAAGCAAGTGCCTGTCTGTGGGCGATGGAGAAGTGCTCTGTGAGCACTTAAGGAACCCAGCACTGGGAGAAATCCATTTAGCACAAATAAATGCGGAGAAAAATCCCTAAGTCCCCCATGCTCATGTCTACTAAAGAGCCCTTGAGGCATTCTGCATTCGAATTATCCAAGCTACAATGGCACATAAATAGAAATAGAGACAATAGCCATGGAGAACTCCAAGGCCTTTGCAGGGCCATTTACTCCATAGACAGGCACTGCTCTTATTTATTTGAGCCCAACTCTAAGCCTAGGAGACATCTAGGATCCCAGGAAACAGAACCTAACCAATTAAAATATTCAATAATAATTGAATAAACAGAATAAACAGAAAGAACACACTTTATATCTTTCTTTCTAATCCTGTAAAGTGAAACATGACTAAATTCTGCTGAATACAGCTTTGCAATATTTACTATTAAGTCCATCTGGCTTATGGAGATGATGTGAAACCAAGAGACTCACAGTGTACAGACAACACAAACACCATGGATGTAAATATCATGGTTTGTATGGGCCACACTGATGGACAAAGAGTGTTCAAGGGATCAGGAATGTAAAGAATTCCCAGCTAGTAAAGGGTTCACGCAAGGAGGGTGCTGCCATGTTCTGACTTTGGTGAACAGTGATCAGTCTTTTTCTACTTTTCTCATCTTGTGCTTTCTCAAAAATATAAGTTTGTGTCCCCTTGGAAACAGGCTGTGTGCCTCAGTTGCCAGCTATTTCAGGGGAAATCCCAAACCACTGAAGCTCTGAGTGATTTGTATTGGAAGAGGTCTTAAAGCCCATCCACCCCCACTCCCTGCCATGGACAGGGACACCTTCCACTGTCCCAGGCTGCTCCAAGCCCTGTCCAGTCTGGCCTGGGACACTGCCAGGGATCCAGGGGCAGCCACAGCTGCTCTGGGAATCCTGTGCAAGGGCCTCAACCCCTACTTCTAAATAAAGAATTTCTTCCTAATATCCAATCTGAACCTTCTTTCTGTCAGTTTAAAGCTGTCCTGTCACTATCTGCCCATGTAAAAAGTCATTCACCCAAGCTGCTCTCTGGCATCACAAATGGTTTTAATGCAGCCTGAATAAGAAAATTATTTCTACCCCATCTCCCTGTTAAACAGCAAACATTAAAGACCACTCTTTTAATTCTACAATCCTAAACTTGATCATAATAAATTATATACTTCAAGATATCTTCACGACAAAACATCTCATTAATTTTAAAGAGTACTCTTTTATCTGCCACTTCTTACATATGAGCAGAGATCTGTAAGTCATGTGCTATAAAGCTGCACCAGATTCTGCCTCATAGAGGATAACATTATTATTTAGAATATTCCTATATTATGTAGAAAAACACAAAGTCACCATACACTTGCAGGTATATAAGCAAAATCAGAAACAACTTAGAACAATAAAGGGAGGCTTTGCATTAACAAACAGGATTTCCTGCTAAAATGGAATTGGAAAGACAATGACACTAGAAACAACATGGAAGAAAGGAATTTGATGTAGCAAGACAAAAGTAAATATTCACAAAATAAGCCAAGAGTTTAATTTCCAGAGACCAGGAAATGTATTTTTCAACTGAAGGCATAAATTGTTCAGCATCTCCTGGCGACTTTCCAGCCAATGTTGGGAAATGGATGCTCCTATCGCTAGAGAAGTAAAAGGACCAGAAAGCAGTAAATTCCTTCCTCTGTATCTTGGTACAGATCGTTTTATTCCCCTTCTGTCTGGCATTCCAAATAACATCCCTGTAATTCCACTTACAGGGCACAGTTGGGCTAGGACCTAACTCCAGGTTGTATTGAAGTAGAAACTCAATAAGCAGACTGCAATATACCATGGACTGAATTCCTGCACACAAATCCTATAGAACATGCTGATTTTGACAGGGCAGTGCTTTGCTGAGCACCATCTCTCTCCTGTACTTTTCTGTAACCAAGAGTGGCCAGTGGGAAACTAAATTACAGAAAGCTGAAAGCTAAGGGAGGAAAATGTGTGCAGTCCAGTAAAAACAGTATACATGTTTGCAAAGCTCAGACTAAATACAAGGTTTATTCTGAGCTTAAAATCCCCAAACCTGTTTTAGGTGTCTCAAGGTATGCATGTAATTCCTTTCAATGATCCCTGTGTTTGCCCTCTTAGTATTTTATAGGAGTATCAAATGGGCAGAGTCTACAATATTTCCACTTCATCTACTTGTTCTGAATTCAGTAGAGTAAGTGTCTCATAGCTGCTGAGAGATGACATTTGCCTTGAATGAGGACAAAACTCTGTGGGTAAGAATCAGACGAAATTGCTGGAGAAAGCATCCTGAGCAAAACTCCCACCCAAAACCCCAGTAACTCCTAACAAAGAAATAACAACATAAAAATTAGAAAGACACTGCTGTCATGCAACCTAAGGTCCAAATCCCCGCCCTTTGAGCAGCCTGGATTTGGCACAGCTTTGCTCAAATACATTGAGTGTGCATGCACCCAATTTGCCTGCATTTGGGTGCTTGCTACACTTGGAAAGAAAATTGCTGTGCCCTCCGAACTCATTCTGACAGGAAAGAATCTGGGTACAGCTTAGGAGTTAACAGACTCCTTCTGTAGGAAGAAGGTCACGGGGTAGAGGTGTGTTGCTAACAGCCTTCTTTCTTCAAAGATTTAAGCAGAAGTGAGTCTGAAGCCCTGGTTCTGTACCCAGAGTCCTCTGGTACCACCCCGTCCCTATGCAGCCCCATGGGCCCAGTCAGAGCTTGGCCCCCTGGCACAGTTACAATTAATTAATTGATCATTGTAATCTCCTCTGAAGTTTGGAAATAATACCACAGAATCATAGCATGCTTGGGTTGGAAAGGACCTTAAAGCTCATCCAGTGCCACCCCTGCCATGGCAGGGACACCTTCCACTATCCCAGGCTGCTCCAAGCCCTGTCCAGCCTGGCCTGGGACACTGCCAGGGATGCAGGGGCAGCCACAGCTGCTCTGGGCACCTGTGCCAGGGCCTGCCCACCCTCCCAGCCAGGAATTCCTGCCCAAGATCCCATCTGGCCCTGCCCTCTGGCACTGGGAAGCCATTGCCTGTGTCCTGTCCCTCCATGCCTTGTCCCCAGTCCCTCTGCAGCTCTCCTGGAGCCCTTCAGGCCCTGCCAGGGGCTCGGAGCTCTCCCTGGAGCCTTCTTTTCTCCAGGCTTTCACCTTACTTCAAAAAACTCAAGCTTCAGTATTGAAGCAGAACAAGAAACAAGCCCCTATGAGCACACATCATCTGCTACAGACAGAGGACACTGTTTCTGTTTTATGCCTTTATTTTCTTCCTCATTGTTTCTTCCAGTCCCTGTCCTAAACCTCTCTTTGCCCTGTCTGCTCCACAGGAAGGAATTCAGTTTTCCTCATGGACTGACCTTGTCTCTGGCCAGGTGTCCTTCCTGGCTACACCTTACGCACTCCAGTGATCCTGCTGGTGGGCATGGAAAGCCTCTAGCTCTCTCTCCCTCATCTCTACAGTTTGTTTGGTTACCCTACTGACATAAAACCTCTAAAACAAACTGGACCTTTTAACAAATCGGAAACATTTTTTAAAGAAATAAAGAAAACCCATTGGACCAATCAGTACTTCACAATGAAGCCATTGCTAAAGACTCTACAGAAATTACCAAAAATTCAAACCTGACATAGGTCTCACTGTTAAAATGTTCTCTCAAACATAATTCTGGATGCAAGGACTCTCTTTTACATAACAATGAGGCCATTTCTAAACTTCCAGTGCCCAAAAAAGAAAAAAATTTAAAGATAATACATTTATATCTGTGGTAACTTCCACAACTGTTCATAGTGGGTAGCAATCTTTTTTCCCCAAATCCAAATTTATAAATAATTTGTATTTGCACTGTGAGCACTTGTGAACCACCAAGAACTTTTAGGAGTACCGCAGGCTCTAAAAAGAACAGCTATTAAGGAAATGAGCTTTTTTTGTCTTCCGGATAAAGTTAGATGGCATGCGTTCAGTGTGCCTGAGGCCACAAAAAGAATAAAGACAATGTAAAAAAACCCTAAACCAGTGAATAACCCTTCATTCAGAACAAAGGACAATGAACAATCACTTAATTAAAGATTGTATTTCACTTTTGAAACAAAGATGGTGAATCAAAACTTCTCAGTCAATCTTAATCTATTTATTTCCTGAACTTTGAGTCAAATTTCAATATTGATCAAGGCAATTTTTAATGTGAAAAGTGTATAAAGCATATTATAGTCAGTGTATTACCATCTCCTTCAGTAGAGTACCTCCATCCATATCATGTTAGTGATTTTGGCTCAAATACCTTGTTTTTACTGAATTTCCAGACATGAAAAATATACATAGTTTGAGCTGCACTACTATAAAGCCAAAGCTGGAGCTGCATTTTGATCATTCCCCCTACACCTTCACCAGGAATTTCACACTGGACGTTTGACCTTGGTACACAAATTGCAATTTCCAAGGCAATTTCCAAACCAGTACATAAAGAATTTCAATTTTAAAATTTTGCTTCTGCATTCCTTTCTGAATAAATCATGCCAGATCTGAAAGACCTTGGAAGGAACAGAAAAGAGGGTTTTAGGTATGGTATGGTACTTTACAATGAACTCAAAATTCACAGCGCAATATCAGGTATCAGGTTCTCCAGTCAAGCTCGAGCAGTGGCCCATCGGAACTTCTGCTATTTAACAAAGCCAAGTGCTGGAGCTGCACCTGGTCAAGGTGACTCCGGGATCAATGCAGGCTGGGCTGAGCAGATGGAGCAGCCCTGGGAGAAGGTGCTGTGGGTGAGAGCTGGACCTGCCCCAGCCCTGAACCCCCCGAGCCCTGGGCTGAGCCCCAGCGTGGGCAGCAGGGGAGGGGGGGATTGTGCCCCTCTGCCCCTCAGGTGAGAGCCCACCTGCAGAGCTGCCCCAGCCCTGGGAACAACAGCACAAGGAGCTGGAGCTGCTGGAGCCACTCCAGAGGAGGCCACGGAGATGCTCCAGGGCTGGAGCCCCTCTGCTCTGGAGCCAGGCTGGCACAGCTGGGGCTGTTCCCCTGCACAAGAGAAGGCTCCAGGGAGAGCTCCGAGCCCCTGGCAGGGCCTGAAGGGCTCCAGGAGAGCTGCAGAGGGACTGGGGACAAGGCATGGAGGGACAGGACACAGGCAATGGCTTGCCAGTGCCAGAGGGCAGGGCCAGATGGGATCTTGGGCAGGAATTCCTGGCTGGGAGGGTGGGCAGGCCCTGGCACAGGTGCCCAGAGCAGCTGTGGCTGCCCCTGGATCCCTGGCAGTGTCCCAGGCCAGGCTGGACAGGGCTTGGAGCAGCCTGGGATAGTGGAAGGTGTCCCTGCCATGGCAGGGGTGGCACTGGATGGGCTTTAAGGTCCCTTCTAACCCAAGGCATTCTGGGATCCTATGACTGAGTGTATGCCCCTGCATAAAATACCCACACCTTCCTCCCTGAGAGGTATTTGTTGGAAATACTTCTCCCCTGTGCAAATAGCACTGATGTACAGATACACACACTGTAAGAGAGATTAAATGCTTAAAAATTTTCAGAAGGCCATGAAGGTACTAGTAATTGAAAATAACGGAAAAATGCAAGAAAAACACAGGATAATGTCAAATAATGTAACATCAAATAAAGTAACATATCAAGTGTTTTTCAATACTAAGACCAAAATTAAGTTTAATATCTATTACTAAAATCATCCTGTAACAACACAGTACTTGAAAATAAGTATCTCAAATAAAAATTGTTTACAACCTTCACTGTAATGTCAACATCATCCCCTTTGCGGCACTTCTATGAATTTCTGTTCTTAGAAACGAAACTGTGAAAGGTAGCCTGTCACAAATAAACCACTTTGGAAAGGAAAATTGAGGTCAAAATAGATAGGAAATTAAAAATAGGTATTTTCATCCTGAAAAATGCTGCATCATTGAAAGAAAACATTTATAAAGAATATTATATTTTTTGTAAGGGATGTTAATTTCCAGTCAGAACCCAACAGCAGTGAATGCTGAACAAAACAAGGGATAATGAAGCATTTCGTAAGACTGCTATTCACTACGGAAAAAGCTACAGTTAATGACCTACACAGAGGTTAATTTGGCTTTAGGAAGCCCCAGCCTGCCCTTGCCCAACTCAGTGTAAATGCTGTGCCAACATCCTGGGAAATCAGCCCACGGCATTTTCTTAACTCTTGTTATTTAACATTTCTCTTTATTTTCTTTATTTCTCTCTTCTTGGTAGCTTCAGCCTGTCAACAGCACCCACGTCCTTTCCTATGTGTGCCTGAGAGGTAACGCCAGGGCTTTTCACCTGCTTCATTTTCCATGTATCTTTACTATGAACAGTAAAGCTGACCTTCCAAACATCACATTCTAAATTCACCATGTTTAGTGATTTCCTCCCACATGTTCGACAGCTCATTAAAAAAAAAAAAAAACTTAAAAGGGGAAAAACAATCTGTGAAGCATCACTGGAGGGACTTAAAAGACCTGTGGATGTGAAACTTTGGGACATGAGTTAGTGGTGACCTTGGCATTGGTGGAGGAATGGTTTGACCTGATGTTTTTAAAGGGCTTTTCCAGCCTAAGTGATTCCATGAAATGTAGAGCAAGGACCTGGAAAGGTTAAAAACACAACTCCTGGGAATGGCATATATGTATAAAAAACATTCCATGGTCTCCAGCATGTACAGAACTACTTCGAAATACACTACAGGCAGTTAGAAATGCTCTGAACTCATCATAGCAGGAAGATGATAGTTTTGGAACGGATCATCTGGAAGCCTTTAAGAAAGGAAAAATGTTTGGAGCACTGAATTCTCCCAGCTTTTGTCTCCATCACCACCACTGCTCTCCCAAACAAACATGTGTGATCAAAATCACAAAAGCTCACAGCAGGAAAAGGCTTGTCAGCATCCTGAAGGACCCCTGGCTTGGACCGTCCCCCCATATTTTATAAAAATATTTTTATTTATATAAATACTTTTATTTATATAAAAATATTTTAAAAAATTATATAAAAATAGAAAAATACTAATAAAAATTTAGCAAAAGTCACATCTTACCCAAATTTCACAATCCAACCTTGACGGAGCTGAAATGCAATCATGTTTCTCCACTCTAGTCGGCTTGTCAATGTTTTTAATTATATTCTTCAGTGAAAAAGGTATTACAGACAATACTGGTGAGATCTAAAAATGTTACATGGGCATGAACAGCCCTTATCAAGAGAAAGCAGACTTTATTTTAGGTAAAGCTTTAAAGCTATTGTTCATTACTTTTCAGTATGAAAAACGTCATTATTTCCCACATACACTGTCATCTGAAATTACCTTACCCACTACTGAATTTGTCATTCTGAAGAGCGATCATTTTATTGCCTTCAGACTTCCTCAAGTCCAGGATTGGTAAGACATCTCATACAGATTTGATTTAATGATTTATTTCAGCATTCTTGCAGTTGTCCAATATTTTTCCATCTTAAAAACTAACACGATAGCTTTTAAGTCCCAGTCCTTCAAGCTGCACAGTAATTAAATTTACATTGTCTTCAATTTATTTGGAAATTAACCTCCTTCCCACAGAGAAAGAGGTTGTGCTTTACCTCCCACTCAGTTTTATAAATCTTATTCTGCTGTGTAATTCTTTCTGCCTCTATCAATCCAAAAATCCTCCTAAATTCCAAAACACTGCCCCAAAATGTACTTTTTAAAAAGACACATTTCTGTGTTGTTCCAGGTCATTCTCTGTTTTTCCCAAACTTAAGAGAATACTTCCAGGAACTGACTTCATGATGATAAAGCAAACACTCTAACAAATTTCATATACTGCACTGTACAAAAACCAACGACAACTGTCATGGGTTGGGATGTTAATTTCGCTCCTGCTTGCGAAACAAACAGTAGGCCAAGGCATCAAATATAAACTGTATTTCAGCGGGATATTTTGAAGAGACACAACAAGGCTTTCTAGGTGCATACAAATATTGTTCTGAATTTTAATTTATCTAGGTGACAGAAGCACAGAATCACAGAAAAAATTAGGTTGGAAAAAACCTCTGAGACCATTGAGCCCAGCCTGTGTCTGATCCCCACCTTGTCCCCAGCCCAGAGCACTGAGTGGCACGGCCAGCCCTTCCCTGGACACCTCCAGGGATGGCACTGCAAACCTCCCTGGGCAGCCCTGCCAAGGCCTGAGCATTCTTTCCATGGGGAAATTCCTCCTGCTGTCCAACCTGAGCCTCCCCTGGCCCAGCCTGAGGCCGTTCCCTCTCCTCCTGTCCCTGTCCCTGGGAGCACAGCCTGACCCCCCCCGGCTGTCCCCTCCTGTCAGGAGCTGTGCAGAGCCACAAGGTCCCCCTGAGCCTCCTTTTCTCCAGGCTGAGCCCTTTCCCAGCTCCCTCAGCCTCTCCTGGGGCTCAGCCCTTCCCAGCTCTGTTCCCTTCCCTGGACAGCTCCAGCCCCTCAGTGTCTCTCTTGTCCTGAGGGGCCCAGAGCTGTCCCCAGGGCTGGAGGTGTCTCAGCAGAGCCAGCACAGGTCACAGTGACAACCAAACCCATGCAGAGGAGTTTTCCCAACCCTGCTGGTGTAATCTGGATTAATGGAAAGCGAAAACTATCCTGGATACTGAAGCAATTTGTAAATGTGAACAACTATACAAACAGTATAAAGACTCTCAAAGATAAAATCAAGACAATCATGGTATTTTAAAATTAAGCCAAGTTGAGACAACAGTGATGAAGTTGAGGCTAGATAAATAGACAGGGAGGTGGACAGAAACCTGGCTAAACTCAAGGGGTCAGAGAGTTACAGTCAGCAGTACAAAGTCTAGCTGGAGCCCAGCCCTAAGCAATGCACCCCACATGTTGATTCCAGAGGAGGCCACGGAGATGCTCCAGGGCTGGAGCCTCTCTGCTCTGGAGCCAGGCTGGCACAGCTGGGGCTGTTCCCCTGCACAAGAGAAGGCTCCAGGGAGAGCTCCGAGCCCCTGGCAGGGCCTGAAGGGCTCCAGGAGAGCTGCAGAGGGACTGGGGACAAGGCATGGAGGGACAGGACACAGGCAATGGCTTGCCAGTGCCAGAGGGCAGGGCCAGATGGGATCTTGGGAAGGAATTCCTGGCTGGGAGGGTGATGGGGCACAGGCTTCCCAGAGAAGTGTCCCCGGCCAGGCTGGACACTGGGGCTTGGAGCAACCTGGGATAGTGGAAGGTGTCCCCCGCCATGGCAGAGAGTGGAATGGCCTTTAAAGACCATTTCCAACCCTCCTGTGATTCTGGGACCAATGTTTTCCAACATCTCCACTGATGACCCAGCTGGGGGGACTGGCTGCAGCCTCGGCAAGTTTGGAGGTGGAGCAGAACTGGGAGGAGAAGCTGATGCAAATAATGGTTGTGTTGCTAGAGGGACCAGGACAGGCTGGATAAACACTCGAAGAGAAACCTTGTGAAGCTATAAAGGGATATATCAGATTCTGGGTGTTGAGGGTTGACCAGACACAAAGCAACTTTGCAGCAGGGACCCAGGTTTCTGGGGAACATGGAGTTGAAGGTACACTAGCAGTGGACCCTCACAGCAAAGAAAGCCCCGGGCACCATGGGCTGCATGAGGCAGAGCATCACCAGCCCATTGAAGAGGTGATCCCTCCTCTCTGCGCAGCACTGGGAAGCCTCAGGTGGAGCCCTGGGCTCCCCAGCAGCAGATACGCACACACTGCAGCAAGTCCAGCCAAGGATGATGAAGGGACTGGAGTGTCTGGCATGCAAAGAGAAGCTGGGAGACTTGTGATTAGCCGGGGGAAGAAAAGGCTCAAGTGGTCTCAGAATGTACAAATATCTGATAGATGACAAGGTGGTGTTAGGTCATAGGCTGGACTTGAAGATTTCAAAGGTCTTTTCCAATCTAGATGATTCTGTGATTCTGATGGGAAGGTGTAGAGATGATGAAGCCAGACTCAGTGGTGCCCAGAGAAAGGACAAGAGGAAATGGGCCCGAAGTGAAATACAGAAAATTGCATTTAACCATAAGAGAAAAACCACAAGTTACTCAGAGAGCTTGTGGAATCACCATCCTTTGAGATATTAAACACCAACTGGATGTAGCCCTGAGCATACAGCTCTTGGTGACCCTGCCCTCGAACATCTCCAAAGATGCTTCCTAATCACGCACTTCAGTGATTCCCTGAAATCACTGAGCACAACAAAATAAACAACAAAATGCAAGGAAAACTGCCTGCTGGGAATGAACATCAAGTCAATGTAGAAACCTGTAAAGCCACAACTGCACTACAAAGCACTCTTGGAAAACATACTTCAGGATAAAATCCTGCAGTAGCAAGAGGACAGCTTGTTGATTAAGTACAAGAATGCAGCATCAGATCTGATTTTATTTATTAGGTTGGGGGTTTTTATAAACACCCATTTTAAATTTTTTCAGGGGTGAATGTCACAGTAAAAGCAAGGACTTATATCTTTTTGCACTCTGATGAAAAGGAAAACATCTATGTTGAATTCTCTTAAAACTCTTCTGCAAAACTGAGAAGCAATCCCAGAATTTTCACCAACTAGAAGTCAAAAACCCTATCACACTATTGCTGACAGGTCACTTCCATTAGCGGTGTCTTACCATATCTTACTCACAAAACTTGATTTTTCTCATTTATAAAATAATCTGATAACTAATATGGAACATAGGTGAGATGTGATACTGCACATTACGCACCTAGAAGTATTTAAATTAACCAAGTGCATGAGGCAGGAACATTAAATGCGAACTTTAAAACTTTCTTTCATTAGTTGCATGTATTGAACCAGTTTTCAGCTAGGCTGACGCCCCAGAAAACTTTTCCAGCAGAAGAAAAGCCAAACACTAATCACTGTCCTGGAGGTTACACTGGGGCTGCAGGATTAGTCATCTTTGGAAACCAGTTGTGGTTGTTCTTATTTTCCTCTCCCACTGCTTTTTCTGATCTGTGGCGGCTGCAGTGGGAGCATTCTCATCAATGTTTTCTCATAAATTCAGCTTACAAACATGAAAGAACAAAACCACTTAAGAATAGCTCACAGCTCTCACCCCCTACATCCTGCTGCAGAGTGGGGATCCAAAAACTCCTTACACAACTTAAATCAATCCTTTGGAGGATTGGAATAAAGAGCTGACTAATTCTTCCCCCCAAGCCTCTCTCTGCATTTCTCGGTCAAACAGGCTGTGGTGAGGAAGGGCAATACTAAAATGTGAGAAGACATAACAGTTCTTGTTGTCAGATGTTCTCAATAGAAACCGGAAATGAAAAGAACAGAAGGAGTCGTTCTTACAGTGTTATTAATTCTGCAAATCTGGAATGGTTTGGGTCACTTAGGTCAGTATGAATGGATGTGGATGCCCATTTCCAATTTTTCAGGTGCTACACCTTCAATAAGCAGGTCAGCAATGTTTCCTGTTCCCTCCACTCAGCTCCTCTCCTCTCCATCCTGTTCCAGCCACATGGGGAGCCAGCCCAGGTCTGCAAGACGCAGCAGCTCGGGGGCTCTGCCTCTGCTGTAATGTGCTTATGACACCGCACTGGCACTACCTGCCTCGTTGCTGGAGAATCACTGATTTAGATTCAACAGCTGGGCAGCTGAGAGAGTACCCAGAGCTACCCAGAGAAGGAGAACCATGAGGATGATGCCTCTAATCACTTATACTGTTAATCAAATATTACATAAAGAAGGTTTTTTAATTAAAAGAAACCAAACTTTCCACGTTCATGCTATCCACAGCTGCAGTCCATTAGAATAATAGAAACTCTCAGATATTTTCACTAAGCAGGTCTGCCCTATGACTCCTGTGCAGAACACCTCTGCAGCACATATCCCAGCATCTGCTTTGATACAATTTGGGTTTACTGGAAAAAACCCTGTGTTTTACTATATAAGGTTTACCTGGACTCATCACTTTTAAACTAACATATCAGCCCCAGATCAGCAGACCATTTAGCCATCCTTCTTATGCACAACATCTCATTAACCAAATTATGTTTCAAGTGAAAGCCTCCTATGAAGCTACGAGTATGTTGTGAGGTTCTCCCATTTTTAGCTGCACTATCGATTCTTGGGGTTACTGATTAAAAATTACTGCTGAAATAAATTTTATATATTTTATGAAGTGGGACACTTTGCATCCAACCTTAAAAGCCTAAAACTTTTAACTTCTTGTCCCCTACATTAACAAAATTAATCTCTTGCTGCTTCTGTTCTTAAGAGCCCTTGACCAAAATTTAAAATTTCGTTCATCACCACTGTTCATGTGCATGATTTGGATCCCTTCAGCTCATCCATCTGTCTCCAGGAGACACCCGCAAAGATGTCTGCTCCACTGTTCTTCTTGGGAATCATTTGTTACTCAAGGTTTGCAAAGTTCCTTGAAATATTTTAGTCCCGAGGGTACTGCCCAGTTCCAGGGAGACACCCAGATCTCTCTCAGGAGACCTATGCATGTCATTTAAACATTTAGTTCTCAACTGATATTGAGATGCAGATACTCCTGTTTAAAAGAGGAGAAAATAATATACATTCTGATGCTTCAGGCATTCTGACTGGAACACCTTAATCAAAATTATCAATTGTGACAACTCTAGCTGCAATTAATGCTTTCTTTAATTTGACAGATTGGAAGATGTTTTGAATCAGTAACATATGTTTGTTATTTTCTAAGTGAATAATTTTCTATATTTAGGCAATAATTACACATTTTACTAAGCTGCTTTCGCTAGTCAAAGTTCATGCGATGGTGTTTGGAAAATCAAAAGAGACACGAGTGTATCACCTAGATGGAGAAACCCAAGAATACCTGCAGGGCACTGCCTGCTGCTAGTGGCAGTGATTTAAAGAAACAGCTGGAGAGCTGATGTCCTGCACCCAGGGAAGTCAGATACTACAGAGGGGCTGGACCTCACCATCGTTCTTTAGTCTAAGGATGAAACTGTCTGACATGAGCACAAATCCTTTCTTCTCTCAGCTACAAGCTGTTTCAGTATATTCAGCCTGCCATGCATTTTGTTAGTGTTCTCCTGAACTCTTCAGGCAAGCTATGGCATTTTTCTCCTTTTACTCCCAAAACAATAGCTTATTTACATACTTCCCAAAGAATAAGACACCCTCCCAATGCTGATTAAATGCCAGACGTTACGTAGGAACGCAAAACCCCCGGACTCTGAACATACTGCTACAATGGAAATGTGTGAAAGTAATTTTGTTCCAATTTCATCTCATGGGAATGTGGGCTTATAAGCGTCCAATTAAAAATAATTCTGACTGATCAAGATGTGTTTTAGCTTTACATGCTAATGTGGTAGAACGTGTCTAGAACATGCCTGTGATAGATTTTTACTAGGGTGGGAGGAATAAAGATTATTATAGAGAAAGAACATCACTCTTGCAATTCTTCCCCTTCTAATTTCATTTTTTGTACATGAGAATGTAGGATTTTGTCAACCTGTGCTGTTTTGTACTATTTTGGTCAAATCACCTGGGGAACCTGCAAAGATATCATTTTTAATGGGAAAATTCCAAATCAAAATGCAGCCTTTTAAAGAAATCTGTAAGGCAAACAAATCAACAAAATCCTGCATGGCAATCTGCCTGTAACTTCCATTTTTTATTCCAGAAGAAGCCACTTTGATCCACTCATCGGACACAAGCCATAGGAATTCCCTCAGCTACTTCCTCCTTCAAGTCCAATAGCTTTGGCTGGACTTGGATGTATCTTTTAGGAGAGCATCCAATCTCATTTAAAAATTCCAATCTAGGCAAATCCAGAGCCCTTGTTAAACTATTCCAGTGACTCATATACCATGTAAAAAAAGATGGACCAGTCTCAGCTGGGTTTGCTCTCCAGCTACTGGAGTGCATTGTACTTTTGCACAGGATCACAGAATATCCTGAGCTGGAGGGGACCCACAAGGATCATCCAGTCCAACTCCCAGCCCTGCACAGACACCCCAACAATCCCACCCTGTGCAGCCCTGAGAGCGCTGTCCAAATGCTCCTGGAGCTCTGGCAGCCTCAGGGCCGTGCCCATTCCCTGGGGAGCCTGGGCAGTGCTCAGCACCCTCTGGGGGAAGAGCCTTTCCCTGATCTCCAGCCTGACCCTCCCCTGACATAGCTTATTTCAGAACCCCTTATTGAAGGATTTATTTACCCTCAATTTTCCAAATAATTTAAGGAGTAAACCCATAAAAATGCCATAGAGTACTTCTGATTTCTTTCAAAGTCAACCCAGACCTTTTATCTTGTAGCATGATCTATGTCCATGGAAATCCACTAGCTTTATGAAAATATACCTTGCTTTCATCAAGTTTAGACAATTACATTTTTATATCAGCAATCTCTCCCCTTCACTGATCACTCCTTTCCTAAAAACTATTTTTGATGCTTAATTTTAAAAAGGGTAGGACTTAACAAATCAAAGCAGAGGCTTTCCACTAGACATGCATGCACTTGATAAGCATCCAGTTAAACTGTATGTGAGACCTGCAAGACAGGCAATTATTCACCCAACGAATACCCACAGCATTGATTTTATATTTCACTGGTTTCTTGATCATTACACTGTGTAGTACAAAGATAAATAATCTGTAATAGAATTATTTATAAACAATTCTGCTCTGCCAAGTCACTTGATGTTGAGTGTAAAGTGATCCTTCCATAATAAACAACTCCAAGCCTTCAATAAAATTATGAGCAGCTGACTAAAAATCACAATCACAAAGCAATAAAAAATTATATTCATTCAACAGACCTCTGACCCTTATTTTTTTAAAAATTCTATTTTTTCCCCAAAGAAAAATTATTAAATGAGCTGGATTTTGGGGAAATCACCAACACAGCAGCCAAAAAGAAGCCTCATCTCCTGCCCTGATCCACCAGCTCTGAAACTGTGTCCCCACAAACCATCTTCCATGGAAGCTCAGAGAACAAAGTTTCCAAAGAAATTTACAGGCTCCTGTAGAGAAATCTCAGCATACGATGATTAACAAACCAGCCTGAATCCTTGAAGTAATATTAATGCAGTTTGATTGTCTTTTTTCCTTTGTCAATTTTCACTTGTGTTGCTTCTATTTACTTCTGAAGTGACTTAATGAAATTCTGTCAGCTGTTCCATGGTCTGCCTAAGACTAAAGTTTAAAATACACCATAACCACTGAAATCTATGACTACTGACTGACTATTACAGAAACTCACAGCACTGGGCAGGCATTGAAAATACAAAGTAAAACTGTACACATTAAACCCAGTAGGAAAAAGACCACCTTTAAGACTTTAGGTTAAACACTGGTAATAGCAACAGTTAGAATTTATCAGTGGCACAGGTTATCCTATTAAAACAAAAAATATTGTTACTTGTCACAAAAATGTACCATTTCCAACTCCGACATTAAAGGCTGGAGAAATTGTGCCATATGTTTCAATAGTAAGAAAAATTTCCCAACCCACCCATAATGATACTCCCTGATAATGCAAGACATTGTGATCCCTGAATGGTACCAGTCCTGTTCCATCACCCTCTCAGCTTGGCAGGATGCTGAGCAGAGATCACCGAATGGCATTCAGGGGAACAGAAAGGAAAAAGAGAAGGAGAAAGACCCACAGATCATTGGCCAAATGCCATCTTTGGAAGCAAAATGCAGATTCTTATTAAAATATCCAGCACAAAAAGAATGGTTTTAGTCAGTATTGTTAAAAAAAAACCCCAAGTTTGTTTATTCTTGAAATCTACCTAATTTTTACATCTATTGGAGAAATAAATTTTTCTTTGGGGAAAAATATTTTAAACTATGCTATCTACCATTCCAAAAATAGTTTGCTTCAGTGATAAATGAAGTGAAGCTGGTTCTTGCCTTTGACAGATATAGATTCTGCCATTTTCATCACTCTGCTTCTAATCCTATGATGAATGTGGAGCCATTCATAAAAGCTGACAGGTTCAGCTCACAGAGAAGTAAGGATCTATGTTTGTCCTATTTCTGGAAGTATTCAAGGCCAGGTTGGATGGGGCTTGGAGCAACCTAGGACAGTGGAAGGTGTCCCTGGCCTGTGTCAGGGGGTGGCACAGGACAGGCTTTAGGGTCCTTTCCAACCCAAACTATCTAATGACCCTAAGCAAGGCTGATGCACTGACTATTTTACTTGCAGTAACTCAGGGTGAATTTTTTACACTAACCACCTAAAAACTCAATGCCAACAAATGCTCAGGTTTATCAGAGAAAAAGAATTCACATCTGTCAAGCCCCATTTGAAAGAATATGACCTGATGTACATCTCCCTATAGCATTAACCCATGCAAAAATCATTTAAGGTTCAATAATAAACATATTTGCCTCATGTTTTTCCCCATTTTCCCTTCCCTTTGACAGCCAAAGAAAATAAGCCGGAGTTGCAAATGTTTTGACTGTTTTTGAGGATGACACCTTGACACCTTTCCTGTAGTGTCAGGTCAGTAATCCATACCAGGACAAAGGCCCTATGCTCCAGCACAGCTCACACTCCAAGAAAAAAGGAACTGGCAACTGGTTAATGAATTCAAATTGGCTTTAAGCAGCACTTCAGCATCAGGTTGCAGCAACAGAACCATGGTAATTAGCAGCATTTCTCAAAGATAACTTCCAAGGCCCTAATCCTGCTAAGGTGGAACATTCTTAAATAAATGTAATTGCATAATTCCATTGATTCTGATGGCATGGGAGAAAGGGCTGCAAAGCTGATTTTCCACAGGCTTCAGACAATGTGCCAGAACACTTCTGAAAATCAGAATTATAATCTTAGGAGATACATTTTGCTACATTTTAAACAAATGTAGCATTAAGTAATGTAAGATAAGCAAAATGGGTAAACTGAATGTCAATTTGACATCATATTTCTTGGTCTTTTTCATCTGGGCAAAACCTCCCTAATTTAAATTAATCCATAATAAATTTTACTTGTAATACTTTAAGATGCAGTTACCCAATTTACAAGGCTCAGCAAAACTGTTTTCCCTGCTTTCACACACACTGTGAAACAAAAACTGTCCATAATTTGTTCAGCATCCCAGAACTAATCATTGCTTGTTAGCTGCCTCTTTGCTAGTACATGCACTAAGCCAGTCTGCCTTCAAAAGCAATTTTCCTGAGCTTGACTGCAACCCAAAGAGGTTTAAAACAAAATGGGAACACACACGAGAATTAAAACATCACACAATGAACATGCAATGCAAAAGGAAACAGTAAGAGTGACAGAACATATCCCACATCGCAAAGCACAGTTACTGCAATAAACAGTATATAGCATAGCCACAACAGAATTATTAGATATTAGGAATTTCACATTACAAACCCAGGCTCAATATTTATGTTCTGCTAATGCTGTGCATAATAAAATGGGCATTGTTTCTAGAATTTCCAAGAGACCAAAACAACACTGGCACTAAATACCAATGAAAGCTACCGGGAGAACTGGTGCTGTGGGCTTGCTCCCTGCGGGATAGCAAAGTATGTGCTGTTTTGCATTCCCTCCTCCCTGCTTCAATCAGCGTTGGCTGTCCAGTAAGTGTGGGCTGTGTGTCCTGTGTGACGTGTCACCACCAGGACCTCACACACATCCAAGGAACATTGAAAACCTTAGAAACACAGACTGATTTGGATTGGAAGAGACCTTCAGGACCATGTATTTCCACACCCCCTGCTATGGACAGGGAAACTTTCCACGGTCCCAGGTTGCTCCAAGCCCTGTCCAGCATGGCCTGGGACATTGCCAGGGATCCAGGGGCAGCCACAGCTGCTCTGGGCACCTGTGCCAGGGCCTGCCCACCCTCCCAGCCAGGAATTCCTGCCCAAGATCCCATCTGGCCCTGCCCTCTGGCACTGGCAAGCCATTGCCTGTGTCCTGTCCCTCCATGCCTTGTCCCCAGTCCCTCTGCAGCTCTCCTGGAGCCCTTCAGGCCCTGCCAGGGGCTCGGAGCTCTCCCTGGAGCCTTCTCTTGTGCAGGGGAACAGCCCCAGCTGTGCCAGCCTGGCTCCAGAGCAGAGGGGCTCCAGCCCTGGAGCATCTCCGTGGCCTCCTCTGGAGTGGCTCCAGCAGCTCCNCCCCCCCCCCCCACCTCCCACACTGCTTTTGAACATGTTTCATCCAAACATTAATATATCTGCACATAAAAGGTTCCAAAATAGTAATGAAAACTATAATTCTTTGGTAAGTACAAAGACAGGCAACACCATCTGTGGGTATCAGAGCATCATTCGAGACCTGCTGCCCAGGGCTAAGTTTTATGTTTTTGACAGGAGCACTGGACAGGAGGGTGGTGATTTATAAATCACCATAATTAATTATCCTCTCTCTTTAGTAATTTATAAATTCCATCTCTTCTCTAAGCAGGCTGATCACACAAAAAACCACTGCAGTACTTAATACAGGATGGATGCATGGATTCACACAAAAAACTTTTGACATCTCACTTATGCTGTTGTATTTGATGCTATTTACAGACCCAGACAGGCAAGTTTCCTGAGCACATGACTTTTCTAATCATCCAATATCAAAACAGCAGTACAGAATTAGCCATTAAAAACTGCTACCTCTATATTTTTCCAACAGCAATTTCTATTTCAAATCCTCTGTTCTCCTCCTATCTCAGAAAAAGATAACCTGCAATGAAAATCTGAGATTTTACAATCTCCCAGATTGATGTGTTCTAATATATCTCAACTGATGCCTAAGTCCCATTTCAGAAAGGGATACCAGTGAAAAAATTCTCCATCAGTTTTGGTACAGGGAATAACTAGATGAACTTTTTTGCTTGCAAAACTTCCCAGGCTTGTTACATGAAAACACAGAGAGTGTTATCAGTGCTTATTTTCATCCATAGAACACCCGAAACACACAATACCCAAGGAGTAACATTTAGTCTCCCAAGGACGATTTTGTTAACTTAATGTGTAGTGCTATTGCTGTACCAAATTACCAAAATTTCATGGAAACAAGCTGGGAGAATTACACTACTACTTTCACATTTTCAGGGTATCATTCCTATATGTAAAACATTACATCTGAAAGAAGATTTTATGGTGGACTGCCGTTATTAGTAGTATTCATTTTTAAATAAGTCTTTGAAATTGTAGGTTTTTGACTACTTTAATACCATACTCCTGTTCCAAATTAATGTGGAGAATGCCCCTGGGACAGCTAGATTTTCATCTCCTGTTGAGATCTTCAGAGCAATTCTCCATCATTATGTACTACTATAAGTTTTTTCTTTTGTACAAAACGAGCTATTTCAGCTTGCATGCCGTATTTTCTTCCCTTGACAATCAAGCTGGTTTTACTTATGTTTACTGTGTGGTCTCTTGCTATTGTATGCTGGCCTAGCTGGGAAGCTGCATTTCCACCCTGGATGCTTTCCATGTTCTGATCAATTTTGTCACGCCATTTCTTCCTTGTTTTCCCAAAGCTTCTAGAATCTTGGTTAATATATTTAATTATCCACAGCATCAACAATGAAATAGTAAAACTTAAAATTTTACTTGGAGTAAACAGCTATGAGAAATCCTTAGGGTATGGCTAGTAGGACTTACTTTTAAATTCACCCTTTTTACAGTTTCTGTAAAGCATCTATAAATCTGTATCACAAACAAGGATTGTATGTTGTCATTTGGGGCTGATGGATTCTGATCATTCTTATTCTGTAGAGTTGAAAGTGATCAGGCATATAAAAAAAAGATATCCTTCTTAATTGTCAGTCTCTGCTCCCAAGTAACAAAGGACAGAAGAGGAAATGGACTTGTTGTGTTAGGGGAGGTTTAGGTTGGATATTGGGAAAAATTTCTTAACCCCAAGGGTGGCCAGGCACTGGCACAGCTGCCCAGGGCAGTGGTGGAGTCCCCAGCCCCGGAGGGCTTCAAAAGCCATGTGGAGGTGGCACTTAGGCACAAGGGTCAGGGATGGACTTCACAGCGGCGGGGAGATGATTGGACTCAATGAATTTGGAGGGCTTTTCCAGCATAAACAATTCTGTGATTAACTGCCACGAAAATTTCCTGAACTTGAGGGAAAAGCTCTATCATTTCCATTCTTGAAAAGCAATTTATATAGACAATATTACAAATAAAACAATAGGTGTCAAGGAAGTATTAGACACTTGCACGTTAGACAACTTAAATGTCTGCACTAATTCCAAACAAACTATGCAACTGCAATGGAAGTTTTGTGAATCACAGCTCATGTGCCCATGTCAAGGCTTTGGAAATGGATTAAAATATTTTAACATAAGAAGCATTTAAAGCTTCCAAAGGCCAAAGAATTTGTATTCTAGATTTAAAAAGACAAACCCAAGTCATCATTAGACTCCCATTTCTAACATAGCTTTTATAATATACATCAAGGATGATATAAAGACACAAACCATCCCATCAGAAATTAAAACTATTTATCAGTTAACTGAAAACATGCACAGATCAGTCACAGGGCATGCAGCATGCAGTAAATGGAGAGCAGAGGTTAATAACCTGGAAGCATAGGATCTGAGAATGTGAGAACAAGTTAAAGACAAGAGTTCCTCTCCATTGTCACTGAGGGTCGAGAAGCAATGCTGCAGCGTAGAGCAGTGGGAGTGGGGAAAATACAGTTTGTCCAAGACATACACATATCTCCGCAAGTGGCGGCAGGTATAACTGAAAGACAAGGGTAGAGGGAGACAAAACAGAAAAAAGAGGTGTTTTCCTTTAAGAAAGCTAATTCATGGTTTAACATCCCTAGCTTTTGTGCCAAGAGTCAATGGGAGACGCCAAGAAAGCAATGGAGCGGTTTGACATAAAACAACAGTTTCAAGAAACAGAGGGATCTGTTTGCCCCTGTGCCCACACGCAAGTTCTGTCACTGCTGCATGGGGAACTCGCCAAGGCTCAGGCATTAGACTCAAGAATTTGGGCTTCTTTTGGGTGTGTGTCATTCCCCCCCTTCCCCTTTTATTTTGCTCAATATTGCCTTAATAAAAATTTTAACCCTCTCTCAATATGCCCAAAAATTACAAATGCAGGAGACTGGCCCCCTGGTTTACAAAGGTTACCCTTAAATGAAACTGAAAATGTTTACAAAATTTAACTGTCTTTCATGAAAACTGACACTTGACTTTAAGGGAAAAAAAAATCACACAGAACTACTGACCTGTGTGAACTGCTCTTGCAGCCTGGGATTTCAGTGGTAGAGTATTCCTATATTTAATTCTAGTTCCTCAAACACGATGCTTAATCATAGCAGAGTTACTCAATTAAGACCTGGTCAGCTTTTCCATGAAAAACTACAGTCACTTCCATGAAGTAACTATAGAGCAAGTAATAAAACATTTAAAATTCATATTAAGCAACTCTGAATGTGCCTAAGAGATATATTGCCTATGCCTATACACAGGATATCCTCCCACTCATAATGGAAAGGAAAATAAATTCATTTGAGTAGTTCACCTGCAACAAACTGCATCACTAGTAAACTCTGAAGCACATAGAAAATGTAACCTCAACTACCTTTTATCATAGGGTTTGTACAGAAAATACTTCACTGCATAATGGTGCACAGCCCAGGGCGTGCCAAGTGTGATGATGTGATGTGATGATGTGATTCAGTGATCTTACAGCTGGACTTGGTAATCCTGGAGGTCTTCTCCAACCTAAATGATTCTGTGATTCTAAGTTGTCCAGAAAGTGTTTTAAGCAGACTAATGTATTGTGAGATAAAAAAGTCAGCTCATGATTGTCCTACCAGGCTCTGCTGTCCTCACTGCAGGCAGGGGGTACAGCTCTCTCCAGGACAGACATACCCATGGAGTGCTAAACTGGGAAGGTTTCCAGTGGAGATTTATGAAATTAAGTCTCTTTTGCTGACCTTGGCAAGAATCAACAAACACCTGAACTCTAGGCTCCAGCATTCTCACCCAATCAAAAAACCCCATTGTTTCATGGCTTCATAGGTGGAAAATTGGCCAAGGGGTTATACACCCACCCACCTGCATTTCACAGGCTAGTGTCTCTCTAAATCCCTACTTGACACAGTCACATATGGCTGAAACACTCTTCCCTGAGACAAAATAATCTGTGCACCTCGGGAAAAGAACAGGACAGAAAAGATTGCCACCAACAGCTGATGAGTGCAATCACTGGAGCTCTAAGCCCAAGGTTGTATCAAAACTAACATCTCCCACTGCTTTGCTTTAAACAACACTCACTGCTGGGTTAAATCAGTCCTAGCTTTGCTCTGGAAGTTGAGGAACACAAAATCCCTTCTGGCACCTCAATTGCAGACATAATAGTTTTCAGGAGAAGAAGAAGCTTCAAGGAAGCAATTTCCTAAGCTTTCATGCCTTTTCTGATTTCCTTACCACAGCATGTTCTGAGCAACATAAACTATTCTATTCACTCCATAGGCCAGGATGGTGAAGATAAAGAATTTAAAGGATCCCATACTAAGGAAAACCCTCAACCCACAAGCCTGCCTTTCCAGCTGCCCAGAGAGGCCATGTAATCTTTTCCAAAACCAGATTAAAGAGTATATGTTAGAATGATGCTTAGAAGATTTAAATGGTAGCAAATCCAATGTTACTGGTTACTGTATTTAACCAAGCTCGTTACTAGAAAACTCATTACAGCCATCCAGTCTTGTCAGATTTAACAAGAAATTGAAAGGACTGTCCATTACAGAATCCCAGGAAGGTTTGGGTAGAAAGGGACCTTAAAGCCCATCCAGTGCCACCCCTGCCATGGGCAGGGACACTTTCCACAATCCCAGGCTGCTCCAAGCCCTGTCCAGCCTGGCCTGGGACACTGCCAGGGATGCAGGGGCAGCCACAGCTGCTCTGGGCACCTGTGCCAGGGCCTGCCCACCCTCCCAGCCAGGAATTCCTGCCCAAGATCCCATCTGGCCCTGCCCTCTGGCACTGGCAAGCCATTGCCTGTGTCCTGTCCCTCCATGCCTTGTCCCCAGTCCCTCTGCAGCTCTCCTGGAGCCCTTCAGGCCCTGCCAGGGGCTCGGAGCTCTCCCTGGAGCCTTCTCTTGTGCAGGGGAACAGCCCCAGCTGTGCCAGCCTGGCTCCAGAGCAGGGAAAGTGACATCACTGTCTTTGACCCCTAAAATGTTCTCCATAGATGGGAAGAAAAAGGCTTGATCCCCTAATCACCGTCACCATGTTTAGGCTTAAATGACCAACTGGTGAGGCCACAGAATGCGGTGGGAGGAGGAGGAGGAGAAGTTTCTCCAAAACGTCACCCAGAGGTTCTGTTCCCTGAGGAGACACATACAGTGATGCGGTGCAAGCAGCGCTGCCCTCCATAGGCCATTCCTATTTTCAAAGCTGAACTTGTTCACTGAGAAGTCTGATGTTAAACGCACACTAAGAACAATGCAATCCCATAACTCCGTGGCTTTTCACAGCCACTTTGACCGGCAGAAGTTACACCATATTGAAAACTTAGCATCTCTGTTACTAAATCCTCTAGAGTAAACAGGAATAAAATCAAGGCTTAAGAGCAGAGCTCCTTAAGACCATGGACATTAAGAGACATTGACATTAAATTTTCACTGACTAGTTGTGAGTTTGAAATCAGCCTATTTGATCCACCAGAAATGAGGTTTCCAGCTACATCTATTTTTACATGTTACTGAAATTTTTGTTTTCTGCATGGTTTATGGGGCACATTTCTTTCACTTTATAGCAAAAGGCTATCTTTAACTTCAATGTAGTACTGAGATTTTTGAAAAAGCACTACTGCAAAAAAGAAAGGCCATCATATTTGGTTGATGGTGTGCATGCGTGTGTGTGTGTGTATGCATAATATTCAGGCATTCTGCTAACCTGGAGGACAAAACTGTAGCTCACACGGTACTAAAATCCCACACCAAAAGACTGCAATCCTCTCACATAAAAAGCCATCTGATCAACATTTTGAATTCTGGTAAGACATCATGACAGTGTCCACTTTAAAAGCTAAAAGTTAGAGTGCCCTGTTACAAAACTATCAGGGAAATTAGGGTGGACTTCAGTTATTCCAATCAAAAGTTCATATACTACAGAAAGTTCTCACTCTTTTTTTGTTTTTTGGTAATGAAAATAATAAAGCTCCTCTTTTGCCTAATCACTACACAAAAATACACAGCAACATTCAATAGGAATTTAAATTTATCAAATAAAAGCTCCATATGCACCATTAAATTTCAAGTTATTAATGTTCTTTGTCTTTACCAGCCATGGCTATGAAAGCCAGAGAACCCCCAAACTTTCAGATCCAAAGCAACAGAGGTCAGCACCAGTATTTTGGAGAGCAAAGTGCCAGGACCCTTTCTGTCTGGTAGTCCCCCATATCTCATACTGGACCAGCTGGGACCCCCTGTGATTCCAGAATATCAGCTGGATGGAAATGTGAACCCAACATCTTTAAGATAAGGGAAGATGCTCAAAACTGACACACATCAAGGCAATGCACCAAATTCAGTCTTTACAAAGTCAGAAGGTGGCATTTAGAAGGCTCCAAGGACTTATTTTTACAGGTTTCTTATTTGCTTTTTACTTTCTCTACTACATATTGAGGGTAGAGAATTTAAAGAGACAAAAATTGAAAAAAACACCAAAACCACCATAAAAAAGGCTCACTTGCTAACCATCAATACTGTGAATTTTGGAATAAAAATATACCGAAAGTAACTAGATACTGTAAGAGCACAGAAAACATGACATCTCTGAAGAAGCCTGTAAACTACCTGCTACGTGAGAATTCTTTCTTCTCATGTTTCTGGCATGCATTAATGTTTCCTTCCCTGATCCTGGCACTGTCTAATCTTGCCCAGCAGCTGGTATAAAATGAGATGGCAAGGAGGAAGCTGCAGTATTGGCTGGGAAATAAAATGGAAAAAAGAGAAGAAAAAAAAAAAAAAAAAAAAAAGGAAAAAACTCCCAAACAAACCACATTAGTCACCCATATCAACCTTCTAGAAAAAGAAAAAAAAATAAAGTAAATTTGCTCAAAGGGATAATTGGTCCTGCTTTTAACTCTCCCCAACTTCTGAGCTGTCCTTTCCTCTGCCACCCTGCAAGGACAGCCTGTTCTCATCAAGAGGTGAACTCCATCTGACTGCTGCGAGAATACTCTCACCCATTTATCCCAATCTCCTGTAACCCTGGAGCTCTGGTCCTCTGCCTGAGAGCTTTTTAGGTTTGTCTGAACCAGAAGCAGGTAAAACAAGGGCTGAAACCTTCTACGGTACTCACTGCTCACTGCCTGACACACAGGCACATGTAGGGGAAATATATAATTTTCCTATACAGATAAAAATTAACCCATTATATCAATATTTATTTGTAATTAAGTGCAGATTTGATGAAGGCAAAGAAAAGTTTTCTTTCCAAAGACCCCGATCAACCCCAACCAGTAAAGATATTCTTATGACAGCAGTTAAATGAGGGCAGCAAACACACACTTTTAAAGCTAAAAAAGTTTGATGTTGAGAACCAGAGAGAAGGTGGAGGTTTCCATGTGAACAGAATAGAACATTTTCAGTGCGAAGGGACCTACACTGACTGTCTAGACCAGCTGCCTCACCAGTTCAGGGCTGACCAAGTTAAAGCATCTTAAAGCACTGGCACAGGTGGCCAGAGCAGCTGTGGCTGCCCCTGGATCCCTGGCAGTGTCCCAGGCCAGGCTGGACAGGGCTTGGAGCAGCCTGGGACAGTGGAAGGTGTCCCTGCCCATGGAAGGGGGTTGGAATGATATGAGACTAAAGGTGCCTTCCAATCCAAACCATTCTGGGATTCCATGATGGACCACCTCTCTAGGAAGCATGTTCCAGGGTTTGACCACCCTCTCATGCTTCCTAATGTCCAGTCTGAACCTCCCCTGGGCAGTTTTGAACCATTCCCACATGTCCTATCACTAGATCCCAGGGAGAAGAGGACACTCCCTTCCTCAGGAAGCTGCTGCAGGGAGCAATGAGGTCATGCCTCAGCTTCCTTCTCTCCAGACTAGGCAGGCACACACTCATCAGCTACTCCTCAAAGGACATTCCTGCCAGCCCTTTCACCAGCTTGGCTCCCGTTCTCTGGATGCAGCCAAGGACCTTCACATGCTTCTTAAATGGTGTGTCCAGAACTGCACACAGTGCCTGAAGTGAGACTGCAGCAACACTGAGCAAGGTGGGACAATCCCCTCCCTTGGCCGACCGGTTTTCCTGTGTCTGATGCACCCCAGCATGCGGTTTTCCCTCAGATGCCAGGGCACAGAATGATGACACAGCTTCCTGCAGCTTTAGTTATCCCCTCGATCATCTGGAAGCCCTCCAAGCACCTTGTGTGAAACATGCAGATAGTCAAAATCAACAAATAAATGAGACTTTGCAAAAGATTCTTCCAAAGTTTCTCTGAAAATTTCAACAACCTAAATGACCACTGCAGTTATTTTCGTTTACGTGATCATATCACTTCTAATATTTAACTCAAACTCCACATTGATTCAAGAAGTGTACATAAGACTTCAGCCACAGACTAAATGCCTAGCAAAAATAAGGGTTTGAAAATAAGAAGTGCTGAAATTCATTATACATTTACATTCATTTTTCTCATCCAAAATTTAAGACTTGAACAAGACAATAGCACTAAGCAAAACATTCAAAGCCACTTACATCCTTACTTGTTTAAATTAGAAAGCTTCTAAGATAGTTTCTCTAGTGAAATCAACTGCAATTTTAAAATAAATATATCAAAGGCCAAAATGTAAACTGCACCAGGCCAACATCTTAACCACACAGAAAGTAAGCAAATCGGGCAGAGTATAGAAGAGTGGTTTAAAACCAGTGTTCACTAACCCCTCTACAAATACAACCTAGGCTGAAACAGCATATACAGAATTCAAAAGAAAAATTCCCAGTGTTAATGTTTAAGTAATTGTAATTCATAATCTTCCTCCTGGCGCATGCCAGATTTTATGAGAGCTATAAATCTTTAACATTATTGAGAAAAAGAAAGGTCTTGAAGACATACATGCCATGTGTATTAGCTCAGAGAAACTAGATTAATCTGCAGCAATAAAAAAAGCCAATTCTGCTAAGCCTGATTAAATATTTAGGTCATATTGTTTCTGTGGCAGAATTTGAAAAATGCACAGCAAATAACCTCTTTCCCTGAGCTTGAAGACTTAATCACTGTATTTTCAAAAGGCAGTAATGTTACAACACGACTCTACAGGAAAGCCAATATGAAAGTCTTTCAAAGAAAAATAAAGGAAAGTATAAGCTAATTAAACAAGTACATGTTAGTCAACACACCAAACTACCTCTGTACACGTGGGCAGAACGTCACGACATGCAGTGAACATTTTATTACTTTTCGTGTTTGATAATTCGTGTTCTAGGAAGTCCTATTAGTCACTGCTTCTCTGTTCCCAAAGACAAACCCAACCAAACTACATTCTGTACTCAAACACCAAATATATGATAACAACAACTTACTAGATCATCCACTTCATAAGAATTGATTTATATTCTGCCTGAAATATCACCAATTAATGTTATTTCATATGGTATAAAGAGCTGAAAGGCAAACCATCTCTCTGCCTATCTCAACGCCAGGTTGGATGGGGCTTGGAGCAATATGGTCTAGTGGAAGGTGCCCCTGCCCATGGCAGGAGGGTTGGAATTAGATTATTTTTAAGATCCCTTCCTACCATGGGCAGTCTAGGATTCTGTGATTCTTAGCAACAGTAAAACACATCATATACATCATGCAAAAATAGAATTTTGGATTAAACTTTTCATTTCCATTTAGTACAATGCCACTCATGACATCACAAACTATGGTCCTGATGAACCACAGCAGAAATCTAACTATGAATTTGGTTTTCCATATCAAGAACGTTATGAAAGACATGCCCATCTTCATGGAAGGGTATTCTGGGCTTCTTTGGGGTGAGTTTGTGCCACTGTGGTGTTAGCACACTTAAACTGCTTCAGAAATTCCTCATTTTTCATACAGTTTAAGTATTTTTTAAATTATTTTTATGTTAGAGCTAAGTTAGAGTTAAGAATTAAGTTAGAGTTAAGATGAAAGAGACCTTAGGGAGTCTCTAACCTGACCTGCTCAAAGCAGGCTTAAAACTGAACCCATACCTGAGCACAGGTTTGTCTCAGAAGCCTCCAGGGACAGACGCTACAACTCTCACCCTGTGCTGATGACCCAATTTTGCCCTGACGATGAAAAACTGCCTTCATCTCTCAGCCTGGAACCTCCTGACCATTCTGTCTCATCTTCCTGCCACACCCTTCTGTATAAAGAGCCTGGCTCTGTCTCCTCTGTCTCCAATAGCCTTCTCTTACACACAGGAATGTTGCTCGCCCTTTCTGCACCTCCTGCTGTAGCTCTGCCCTGAAGCCTCCTCTCCTCCAGGCCCAGTGCCCTCAGTCCGTCTTCCCACACCAGTTCCCAGCCATCATGCAGCCCTCTACTGAACTCCCTCCAGTATGGCAACCCCTCTTCCATGTCTAGAAGCCCAAAACCTGGATGCGGTTTTCCAGGTGTGATCCAACACAGTGGTCTTGCATTGGCACAAGTCGATGTGCCTCGCACTCTCAGATGTGTTTCACCAGGTCCCGTGGACATGGATGTGTCAGTTCCCAAGTAATTCTGACTTGATCCTTTTCCACTGCTGGCTCGTTCCTTCCTCCTTGATCCCCACCTAATGTCCTCTTCTAAGTAACATTCTAATAGATGTCTAAAAGTACTTCATTCCTGCAGGCGTTCTTTTCAGATACAAGCATCCCTAAATTTGAATTTTACATCATAAAGTGATGACAGGATTTTAAATTACATTACTGCAAAACAGCAGCTTGGCAGCAAGGGGTCACCATGAGGTCAAAGGTGCCATAACAACACAGAAAAGGCTGAAAATTATTTAAATACTTAAGAAGCGATTATTTGTGATAATGTGTCACAGATGTAAGTTCCCATGCCCTGAAGCAGCACTCTGTCACAGTATTGGCCAAATGTACACAACAGGCTTATGAGAGGAGTATTATCTTTATGCATGAAAGTATTTATAGTGAAGAAGGGCAAGGAAATGAAAACCAAGCAAGTTCTGGAGACGTGTGTTAGACTGAAAACAAAATGAGAAATATATGAGATTCTTCTATAGAAAGGCCAAATGACTTCTGTACAGATGAATTTCCATCAAAAAGAACAAAAGGATTTAAATATTAAAAGCAGACAGAAATAACGGATGACCCATAAGCAAAAAATATATAAAAGCGCTTGGAGGAAGTGTCTATTCAAGTTGTGATGTTTCAGACAAAGACAAAGGCTTTAATCACCCAGATGCACTGGTTACTTGGAAGGTACATATGCCTGGCAGCTTAAGAGATGCTACCATGGGAATGTTGTTTTGGAAACCTCCCGTGCTTTTATCCTTTGGCTAGACACTTGTGATAATTCACAGGCTCTGCAGAGGATTACAGGGATGCTACGACACCCTCATTAACACAGGCATTTGCATCTCCGTCTGCCTGAACCTGGAAAATCCTCCATCGGGAGACAGAGGTAAAAGAGGGCACGGCACAGGAGGGCAGCGATGTCTGAGCCCCTGCCCCACTCCTCTCACCCACCATTCACCCATCTGAGCCCCTGCAAACTGGGGGACTTGGAGACAGTCCCCAGCACACCACTAACGAGTTACAGAAGCATGTCTCTATACAACTTCATAGTAAATTTATTTATTTACTACAAAACTAAGTGCATTTACTTTACCTAAAAGCCTGTTATTTCCTAAACTCGCTGAAGACCATTACCTTTAAAAAGGCTGAGTCATTTAACACTTATAAAGACCTGCTGTACAATAAAGTTGTTAAATCCTGATTCTTTTGCCTGTACCTATAGTTTCATCTTCCATTTACAAATGTCAGATGATTCAATGTGCATTATTGCCTTTGAGAGCCACAAAAACTCCAGTGAAAATACATGGTGGTGGGAAATACCTCGGTTTGAGTACTTAAGAGATTCAGAAATTTCATAAACTGTTATTTTCTACTCCCAAAATCCATTAGAAAGCCTATTTGAAAATTCTCACTGAAGTGTGGGGTCTGAACAAACTGAAAATTTCCATGTATGGTGGAAAAGAAAGTTTTCAGGAGGCATTTGGAGGGCACCGACACAGGTCAGTTGGGTATTACACAGCTCTGCTTTCCTCCCTGCAGCCACTCATACCTATCCTGACTTCACACAACTGGAGAGGGACATTAGTTTACTGAACTGCAAAGCTGGAAAAATACTAGACATATATAATGACATCAGTTAAAATGTGAAATAAGCAGCAGCCTGACAAGGAAAAAGAAAAGTAATTAATGCTGTATTTTTGGCTACATTTTTGTTCCATACTAATGTTTACCTAGAACCATTTTAGTTTGTCAGATAAATCCTCGTAAGTTCATTAGTCATACAATTTTTTAAATCACAGTGCACAGCTTTTTCCAAAGAGAAAATTTCTAAAAAAGAAAGACATGTTGTATCTGAATAAAGCATTAATGAGCCAAATACCCTGCAACTGAGGATAAATGACAGGTTCAAGCAAGTCATTATCTTGAGTCACCTCTGTTTCTGTTAAGGAATACTGTCCCACAAATATGTTCCATTCAAAACAAACTGAGAGGATAAGACTGCAGTTTCTAGGATTCTACTGGAATGGCAAATAACAGTTTCTAAAAGACTATGAGAATTTCCTTGTTTTTTTAAATTGCAGAAAAATCTTACGTAGGACAACTTATTGGTATGAAACAGTCTTTTTATAATACAAAAGCTACACGGATCACATCTAGATATCTTTAAGGTCCCTTCCAATCCAAACCATTCTATGACTCCCACATTAGACATCCAAATCCCAAATAATACAGTGGGTCACAACCCAGCAGACATTTTAGTGACCTTAATCTTTTTTCCAGCTAAAAGAAATCAAAATTGCGTTAGCAGAACTGGAATAATGCTACTGGGTTTCTCATTTTTGCTTACTGTAACCATTAAATATGCAGAAAACTTCAGTGACACAACTCAGAACAACTTCAGTCTACTCCACAAATTCATCTATAAAACAACACTGGAAGTGTATTGCAGAAATAATCATTTCTCTACAGGTTTCCTCAGATATTTCTTCCTCTCTACTGGAAGAGACTCAAAAGATCAACAGTTTCAAGGTTCCACCAAAAAAACCAAAGTTTAATTCCCCAATTTGAGGATTTTATCAAATTACACTGCTTCTAAAGAGCTTATGTGGCACAGTAACAATGAATGGGACATTCATAATAATTAAAGATGTCACAATGGGGCTCTTCTGCCTCCTAACTCCAGCTCTGTGTGACACATGTGATGCTCTAGATTTCCTGAAATAGGGATCAAGGCTTCAACACACCTCAGTTCTATGCTAATTTGAATCACACCTCTTGCCAGGCAGTGACTTTCAGTTTGTAAGACACTGAAATACCACACAATTCTCTGGATGGCAGAAGACAAATGAGTTGTCTTGCCCTGCCAAAAATGACAGAATTATCCTGCTGGTTGTGGCCTACAAGTCAGCAGAGACAGAAAAAGTGGTCGAGGGAAGAACAAACTACCTTATACAAAGTTGAGCTTTCAGAGTGGTGCATATTTGGATGCTAAATACCTTTTAAAGCCAGATCAGCAATCAAAATGTCATTTTTAAGATGTCCTGCAGCCATTAACTGCAGAGCAGAAGATAAGATAGTTTAACCACTCTGCTCCATGTGAGAAGACCCTGACACAGAGAGAAGCAACTGTTTCCCCAGTAGCCCTCCATGATTCACACTGATCCAATTTGTCCATCTGGGAAGTCTCCATGACCCGTGATCTGGGGGTCCTGGGCTGCAAACACTTCCAATGGCACGTAGGGCACTCAACTGCTCATGCCAGATGGGGGACGAGGGTATTACTGTCCCATCAGATGCCACTCAGAATCCCCAGCATGTTCGACCAGGCTTAAACCAAGTTCAATGATATTTCCATGCTGGAAACAGCTGATATCAGCCTAAAACCTCATCTCCATATGTTACACACAGGCAAAAACAGGCAAGCCCACATGGGGTACTCTTCTTGCTGTTGACATAGCTAAAGCAGCATTTTAGTACATGTGACCACAATTACGCTCAATTCTTAGTAACAAAGGATGCTTCTTTCTTCTTAAAAATTAACTTCATTCTATTTACATCCCTAAGTCATACCAGCAAGAGCCCATTTGCTACTAATGTTCTCTTTTCCCTTGTCTGAACAATTGTTGTCTCCCTTTTGTCACAGCCTTTCCTGCTAATTGCAATGACACCTCCCAATTTTGGAATGGCTGATCAGCTTATAAGCTTCCCCACAACTAATCTAGGTCAACAAGCTACTAATAAGGCCAGCATATGTTTCTTTTATTTAACGCTACTGAGATCTTCATAAATCTCTTCTGTCTCCCAATAAAAGGCACCCCAGGGATGCGAGACCCTCTGTAGGCTTGAGGAGTAACAGTGACAGAGAATGAGGGGTACAAAAAGCACCGCATGCAGCGTAGTGAGGCTGCGCCTGCGAACAGCTCAGGAAAGGGAAGGCAAAGGCGCCCAAGGTTTGACCGTGTGACTCAAACAGTGTCTCCAGGTGTCCTGCTGTGCACACAACCTCAGCTGCTGGCAGCCCACAGGTGAAAAGCAAAGCTCAGGCTCAGGGGCTTGAACTTGCTTGACCTTCCATTTCCACAGTGTCCTCTTTCAAACACAGCCTGAACATGAGAATACCATGAAGGTCCTTTTTCTGAGAAGACATTAGTTTTCACTCTACTCAGAACACTTAATAAAAATGGGACTGCCACTCTTGCAACATACTGCACTGCATAGCGGTTTAAAAAAAAAAATCTCATTATAATGCAGTTTCTCATAAATAGAATATAATTTTATTATGGAATCATAGAATGGCTTGTGTTGTAAGGGACTTTAAAGCTCATCTGATTGTGCCCCCTGCCATGGGCAGGGACACCTCCCACTGTCCCAGGCTGCTCCAAGCCCTGTCCAGCCTGGCCTGGGACACTGCCAGGGATCCAGGGGCAGCCACAGCTGCTCTGGGCACCTGTGCCAGGGCCTGCCCACCCTCCCAGTCAGGAATTCCTTCCCAAGATCCCACCTAGCCCTGCCCTCTGGCACTGGGAAGCCATTTTATATCCAGGCTAGACAATAAATGCTTTCTTCTCTAAACAAAAATGCTACAAACTATTTCAAAACTAAGAAGAACTAAATTGTCCTTGAGGATTTTAATTCTTTTTTTGAGGTGAAGTCAACCAGTCAGTTCTGCAGCCCTCCATTCTGAAGAGGATTTATTGCTAAAACCTTACAGCACATGGCAAATACCACCCAAGCGAAGGATGGAGGAAAAATCAATACAAATTTTTCAAAGTAACAAATGCACCAGTCCAAGGATTGTATGGCAATATAAGTTTGCTGGGATGAACAGGTCATCAGCTACTGCTTTAAAGCACAGACAGAAATTCAAACAAGCTGGTTAAGTTGCAGGTAAATCACCTGAAGCTGTATCTACAGAAAGATGCTCTTTGCCTGTTCACCTCTGTGACATGATGTCTGCATGAAAACAGTCAGGGACAGGAACTACTAAAAGCCACCATTTGTATCAAAAGGTTCCCCCAAAGCATGGAATTGGAGAGTAGGGCTGCAGGGCATCCTGCACCGCCAGTGAAATTAACATAAAAGATTAAAAATCTCATTTAGAAAATTTAGAAAATAGGCATACTGTTGTGATAACTTTCATTGAAATAATTTCTTTCTAGCACAACCCATATATGATTCATAAGAGACAAAAAATTACCTGTTATTCTTGAACAGCTCAGACTGGATGTACTTGAGTTTCACTATCAGAAACCACGGATTTTTGACTATTTCCCTCATGCTATTTGCAGAGGCAGATTTCACTGCTGTAGTGAAACTGCTCATTACCCTCAACTCCTTCCTTTCTTCTTTTCTTTTGGTTAAAAAAGGGAATAGGAAAGCTGATGCTCAGAGAGTTCACTACTGAGGAGTGCAAAGCTGATGCTTCAAGGGTACAGTATTTAACATCGCTGGCCACAGGGCACTAATTTCAAGAAGCTTCATCATTTATTATGCTATAATTTAACCTGTGAAGTCTCTCAATGTCTGATGCCATGGGAGGAGGAGCAGTCTCTTTTCTCTAGGGCTTGCCATTGTGAACACTTCTCTGCTATGATTAAGAGATCAGTAAACTGAGATTTAATTTAATGGCCCAATTAAAAGATGAAGATTTGAACCCAGACTGTAAAAACCTTGTCTACTGATCATTCATACAGTGCCATTACAGCCCACCCAAGCCCAGGCTCCTGGCGTGCATGGTATGATGCAAACCTGTGCGTTTCAAACCATCCCCAGAGCTGTGCAGCTCTAAGCAACGTAAAACCCTTGTTCCAACACTACAGAGAAGGAATAACAGAGGGAGGAAACAGTTTTCATGTTATGTGTTAATAAATGTATAGGTTGGAGATTTTGCTATAAATCCATCACTGAACATCTTACTAGGGTTGTCTTGCTTTTTGATTACTGGAACCTGACATTCCTGAAATTAAGGAGTTTTTCAAAATAAGGTTTCTTAGTGTCAAAGACCTTCAACTCCCAAATCTGGAACAATTTTAGGAATTTTTCTATCTGAAAAACTGCTCTAATTTAACATCATTCATTACCCTGCTGTAAGAAAGAAGTCAGAATGATGAGCTTAACAGAATTACTATATACCCTATTCACCTAATTTGATTTGCTTAATTTAGACATCTCAGTTGAAGCTTCAAATGCCAATTTAGCTCAAATCTTATAATTTAAAAATCACAACTCCTGTATAAGAAGAAACACTTCTGTTTCATACCCACATTTCCAAATGAGAATTAAATTAGAAAGCAAACAACTTTGAAGCATTCATGCAGCAACCTAGATTATGCTTCCAAATTTTTCCCCTTAAGAAGCACCTTTGATTTTGGTAACTCCATCTCCCTAGTTCTCTGCTCCAACTACCCCATAGCCATTCTCCAATGAAAGAGGAAGCTCTCTGTTAAAAAGCTTCCCAAAAACACTGTGGACATCTAAGAAAAAAAAGCAAGAAAACCAGAATGCTGAGAGAGTCTAAAGCCGTATGGGAGACAATTTGTTTATCTTCCTATGTGAGCTGCCTGGAGAGTTTTAAGCCAGCAATTACATCTCATTATTGGCACAGCTAAAAGATATTATTAAGCAATGGGTAAATTTTAATTTCATCACATTCACACACTAACAATTTCAGATTTTTCAGTTCAGTGTGGACCCTAATACATGGGTCAGATCACAAAGGTCTTGCTGCTCTATAAACATTTTTCTTCTTTGTTGAAACACAGCGATTCACACAAATTTTTCTGAGCAGAGAATGTATCAAGAGCAGCCCTGAGAACTAGGGGGTGTTGGTGGATGATAGCTGGACCGGCCCCAGCCCTGAACCCTCCGAGCCCTGGGCTGAGCCCCAGCGTGGGCAACAGGGGAGGGGGGGATTGTGCCCCTCTGCCCCTCAGGTGAGAGCCCACCTGCAGAGCTGCCCCAGCCCTGGGAACAACAGCACAAGGAGCTGGAGCTGCTGGAGCCACTCCAGAGGAGGCCACGGAGATGCTCCAGGGCTGGAGCCCCTCTGCTCTGGAGCCAGGCTGGCACAGCTGGGGCTGCTCCCCTGCACAAGAGAAGGCTCCAGGGAGAGCTCCGAGCCCCTGGCAGGGCCTGAAGGGCTCCAGGAGAGCTGCAGAGGGACTGGGGACAAGGCATGGAGGGACAGGACACAGGCAATGGCTTCCCAGTGCCAGAGGGCAGGGTTGTATTTGGTATAAGGAAGAATTTCATTTACAATTACAGTAAGGAGAACAGTGGACAGGGCTTGGAGCAACCTGGGATAGTGGAAGATATCCCTGCCCATGAAATGGAAGGTGGAACAAGACAGTCTTTAGGGCCCATTCCCACTGAAACTATTCTGGTATCCTAAGAAATATATTGCAGTAGCAATACAATATTCCTATAGAAACTCACACATTACAATTTACAGACAATTTTTAGTCCAGCATCAGCTGGGCTTAAAACACACAGTTAAAAGTAACATCCTGTACTCTTTTTCTTAAACAACAGTCATAAATATTTTTACTCAAGAAAATCCCATCAGGCTCCTGTAAGAGGAAACCATACCAGAGAAATTAAATTACTAACACAGAAAACCATAAAGCAAATAAATGGTTTGGCCGGGGAGCTGAAACTTCTCAAATACAGCAGCACATAACATCAAGGATGGCAATTTTCACAGTACCTTAAGAAACATAATTGACCCTACAAAAAGATGAAGACTTTGCTGAAGAGTGAAAAGGGAATGCAAGGCTTCATCCTCCCCTCAGATAAGAGACCTGAGCAACTGCAGTAATGCAGTAAGACTTTCCAAGCATCGATGTTTAAGTATATAAATGTACTTCCAACATTTTTTTAAAAAATAAAAACAACGTTTACAGGCAGTACATAGATCTCAAGCTTTGCTCTCAAAGCACTTACAGCAGGGCTGTGATGACACTCAAGTACAACCTGCTGCCTTCCATAGCATGCACAAGTTACACAGGTCTCTGATCTGTATCCCTTTAAAGCACACATTCTTCTCTAATTCCACTTGACTCCTACAAGCATCAGGAGAATTGACACAAACCTCTTTCCTCATGTCATTCCCTGAATCTCACTGAAACATCTGTGACTGCCAATGAAATCAACGTAAGTGCAACCAATAAAGTTCTTAGTGGCTCACACAGCCCTGCACAGGAGCAGCTGTGGTGATAATGTAGAAAAGAACAAAAACTGGATGGTGTTTCTAGCCCCATAAAGTCATTTAATGTTAAAAGTGCAATCTAATTAGTGAAGTGCATGGCAACCTCTAGTGGCATATGCCTGCTCAGAAAACAGCAAACATTCCAACACATGAAGTTATAGGAAAAGCATACGCCTGAAGTGATCAGTCCTCTTCTTGTCACTAGTTTTATTAGAATGACATGGAGAGGAGATGTCAGAACACAACTAATCCGAGGAAGACTCTCCAAGTGTTCCATATACTACAGCAGTCAGGCAAGCTGCAGAAAAGCCAAATATCATGAAAGCTGTTTCCAAATAGGTTAAAGGAATTAATGCCAACTGAGTTGCAGTGTTAAGTGACAAACTGAACACCTGCACTACTATGCAGGTACATTTAAATATAAGTTCAGGATACTACAAATGGCAGCACTTCACAGTGCAGTGCAGTACCATTGCAAGCACTCTGCTGATAAAAGAGCTCTGTGTAATTAAACATAAACCCGTGGTAGCAGTGCATAGAGAATCTCAGAACCACAGAACATTCTGAGCTGGAAGGGACCCACAAGGATCATGGAGTCCAACTCTTCAGCCCATACAGGGATCAGAGGAGGCCAGAATCTCAAAGTCAGGGCAACCTACAACAGAGGACATCCAACACTAAGTGAACCCTGGATCTTACTAGGAAACATTTATTACTTCTATTTTTAACTTCCAGCAGCTGCTTGTGATAGATTTACACAAATCTAACAATTTTCATGCTTTGCTGGAACATGATACAAATTACCCAACATTATGAAGTTGTATTTTACTGAACTTTTAAGTGCACTACATTAAATATTCTCAGCTCATTATTTCACAGAAAATAGTCTTCAGAATCTAAAACAACTGGCTGTCTCTGCTCAGAATAGGATTAGGAAAAAGCCTGCATGGAAATGGAATTAATTCTCACATTAAGGAAGAAGTCATTAGAGCATCTGGTGAGGTTTAAATTATGACTGTCTATTCAGTTGTATTGCTAAGCAGATTTTAAGTCTTTCAGAGCTACTTAATTTAGAAACCTATACTCTGAAATACTTCATGTAATACAAAGCACTATCTTGGTTTTAGGCTTTTCCACCACAGAAAACACTTTTTCATTAAAGTGCTTGTACTCTGATGGTAGAAGCAGAATAGGAGTATAAATATACATATTCTAGTTTGGCATCATGGAACAAAGCTGGGTCCACCACTGTTGGCTACATTTAATAATTGTGGGTAACAGACTTCCTAAGGTAGAAAAAGGAAGGACCATATATGACTCAGACATCAGCTTCTTAAGAAATATGTGTATTTTTATTGCTTTTCTTGATAAGTGAAACTTTACAGCTAATCTGTGTATTTTGAGAGGAAATCAGGTTAAAATACTTCCTTTATGGTGTTTAAACCCGCCAAGGAACCCAAGGCTGTAAAGTTCCTGAGAAGAAAATGCAGTAAAGTCTAACAGGAGACAAGCTGCTCCTGGAGCTGGCTCTTCCTTCCAGCCTGCCCATGGCCTAGTCCCAGAGGACATTTTACAACAGATTTTAATACATTTTTTAAGTAGAGTCTTTTGATTTATAAGCAATCATGACCACAGCGACAAATTAAATTCCAGTCTTGGTGGTCGTTTTTGCCTATTGTCCAGATGTACAGTTTTCTAGCTCCAGAATAAAATCCTCTTTTGCTAACACTCCTCTTGTTTTGCTGGTTCTGTTTCAAATCTAAAGTCACCTCCTTCATTACAATTTCCACTTATAATAGTACAGAGTGTCTGGCTACAGTTAGACAGAAGCTTAAAAGCAACAGCATGGATAGTACATACAATATAGATCTTACTGCCTTCTTTTTGCTTCTTCAGTTGATGAGTCTGACCATTTTCTCTATCAACCCTTACATTATTTCCAGGCAGAACAACCTTGCTGGCACCCAGTGGCTGGGATAAACAGCATCCTTCTCTCTGCCATCCTACCAGACTAACATGTCTACAATTCTCCAAATGCACTGAGGTCTCAGACTAATTCATAGAATCATAGCATAGAACTACTGAACCATTTCAGTTGGTTTCCCATTTGGGCTGGAAAAGCCCTTGAAGACCATCGAGTCCAACCATTCCCACAGCACTGCCAAGGCCACCATCGACCCATGTCCCCAAATGCCACATCCATACAGCTTTGAAACTCCTCCAGGCATGGGGACTCCAACAGCTGGACTTCATGATCTTCCACTGCAACAGAATTGTCTTTGCCTGTTTTCTGCCATTCATCCCTTTGCCTTCTTTCTGCACAACGTCAGTGTCCAGCAGCAGCACAAGGCTGTCTGCCTCCAATAAGAAAATCACAGCTAAAAATCAAGCAGCAATGTTAAAGTCTTATTGTAACCATGCACGTGGAGAGACATGAGAAATAAGGCTCCCAAATGTTAGAGGACCCTGCTGAAATGCTGCATGAAACGAGTGAAAGACCAACTCTTTGGTCTTGAGACTAGTAAGATAACCACTTCCTTCCCCAAATACAACCAGAGGAACACATCCACTTTGGGCGGCAGACAGAGCCATAGAATAAAACAGAACAAAATCAGAACCCAGGATCCCAGAAAGGAGTTCTGAAGTGGCAAACAGAGTATAACAGTAAGAACAAGTTTTTGAGCATCAGAGAAGTGTATCTCACACCACACCAGGATCTCTGATTTCAGAACTTTTCAAATGCCTGGAAAAGTCAGACTTCATGTCTATTATTTGAGAAATGAACACAGCAAATATTTAAGACAATGTCTGTGGCAAGTTAGGGGAAAATAGCTCAATCTCAAAGCCTGAACCCTCTTTAGTTCTGCCAAGGGTATGAAAAGAGGGCAGGTATCAGGCAGGTGAAAGGCACCAACACAATGCATTCATTCTGGTAACCTGTCCTAATTTTACCACCAACCATTTTCAAAAGAGAAGTCTCTTGGACAGAATTAAATCCTTAAGAACGGGCTGTATGTCATGTTAACCCAGTCCTTGACAAAGTGTACAGGTACACAATTATTATTTTTGGCTTGCAGTCTGTACCTGACAAGCCCTGTAACAATTTATTTCAGATCACATTAAAAAGGACCTTCCCAGTTTCCCCTGGAGCGTGGAGCAGGGCTGGCTGCCAAGATGAGAAGGATGCCTGGCACAGGGTTACCTGCCTTTACAATGTGCTCTGCAGCACAGAAACACAATAGGAAGGAACAACTTCTATATCTACTTCTTTACAGTTGTGGTTTTGTTTTAGAACCACAGCAGATACTGACTTTTTTACAATACAGAATAATAAACTTTATCAGTTGAAAAGCATTGATCTAGGCTTTATTGCCCCTGTTTGCAGAGTTTTGTCACAAAATGGTCATTGCATCATGTCTAATTTAAAAACCAGACATGATTTTGCCAAATATGCAGGAAGAAGTTGAAAATCCATGTGCATAGTACTTAAGAACCACCACCCAGTGCATTTTTATAATACGTGGATACATGTATGGATACATGACTGAATTTGTGATTCACACAAATCCCTGAAAACCTTCTGTTTGGAAGGCAGCTACTACGCTGCTCTGTCAAGACAAGCAGAAGGCAGAAGTTTCTCATACAGAGAAACCAGTATTTTTTCAGTCAATTCAAAACAGGTTTAAATATAGAGCAAGTAAGATTTGTTCTGGGATTATTTAGTTATTCAGTTATCATTTCTGCTATTTAGTTCATTGGTATCTATTAAGGCATGTAAAATTAAAGTTTCTGTACTACTAAGGCATACAAAATTCATGTTTCTCTACTGAGTTTCAGTAAAGGTGATTTTCCAGCAGAGTCTTTATATTTACCTGATGATCCTCTGAGCAGCATACTGATGAAGAGAGCGGAACTGTGCTGACATATTTGCTAAGGCTGCCAGACAATTTGTATGAAGGTATTTGTCCTGTCAGAGAGAAGAGGAAAGATAAAAAAACCAACACATCAAACTGTTTGTTGGACACACACTGACACCTCTTGCAGGAATCATTCAAAAGACTGAGTAATATATGTTGTTTTAAAAGCACAGAGCAGAAATGCAAAGTGTAGATGCTTGCTGATGTTTTAACATGTTTTCTTATAATATAAGGCTTATAAAAGAGTGATTCCATACAGATTCCAGAGTGCGTGTATATATATAAAAATATATATGTATAGACATATGTATATGTCTTTCAGTGTTCATTTATAATGGCACCACAGCTGTAACAAATGCATGAAGTTATTTTCCTCCTCTCTACCTTCCTCTCTCTCCCTCTTGTAGTCTTATCCTAAAACTTCCTACTTCATAACTCATCTCCCTATTAACTCTTTCACAACATTCCATACATTCCACAACTATACAACCATACCGTGCTTCAGAGCACTGGTCCTCCTCAGCATCCCTGAAACCATTTGACCAGATAAGCATTTAACTGATGGCCCTGTCACAGTCAAGGGTTTTCAAAGAATGAAACTTGTCCACTTATCCAATCCAAAAGGGATTAATTTCTGTATTCAAGCCTAAAATATTCAATTACATAACATAACAGATTCTAAATACTGTAAATACATGCCAAATTTGTTCTCGCTCCTTCCAATTCTTTTGATCATAAAAGCAAAATTCTTAATCCTTCCAGTTTAAAATATATTTAATTTTTTTTTGTTACCATTTAATGCAAAAAATTCTATGCCTTTAATTGTTGAAAATATTCAGAAATGCATGATACTATGTTTGTGTTTGCAAAAAAGGTAAAAAAAGCAAATGCTTGAAAAATGCCCAAAACCTATCTAGGCTATTAGGCTCTAAAGTTAAAGAAGTTTTGGTTTGCCAGAGCTCCAAAGGGTCTTGTGGCCCAGTCCCTGTCATACTTCCTAGAAACACTACTGATAAATAGACCAGAAAGTCATTTGAGAGAGTGAAACAGCCAATAATGCATCATTTCTTCTAATGACACCAAGAACTCTTTCTTCTTATCTGAAGACGAGTTTGACGCCTGAACTGAAGTCTTTAGACAACTGTACTCAATGAACTGGATAACCACACAGAAATTGTGTGACAAGTTCAGAAACAGTTAATGCAGCTGATCTGTCCATTTTCTTCCCTCCTCTAAATTCAGATGCCAACTGGTTGCAACAGAATGAATAAAATCATACCCCCTATTTGAAATTGAATTCAGGCTGCTGAAGTTAGGAATTCACAAGTGCTCCAGGTAAGTCTTACCCTTGTCCGTGTCATGTTGTACTGGATGGTTCTTATCACAACCAGTATCAGAAGACTCCCAAGCGAGATCTCTGTTAGGACACGCTCAGCATACCAAGTAATATTTTTCAGTATCTGCAAAAGAAAAAAATAAAAGAACAAGGCTCTTCAGCACTGAAGTCTGAATAGGAACACAGGAAGCTGTCTGGAATCTCACATTCCTTAAGACATGAAAATTAGTTTCCAGCCCCAAATGCGACTTAATTTTTGTACTCCAAAGCATAATTAAAACAAAATTTCAAAGTCAGACCTCTGCAGCATTATCACCTAGTACATCTCATCAACATTAAGTCATGTGGAAACACACCAAGTGTAGAAAGATGATTACATTTGACATTTCACTAATTTCTACACCCTGTGCCACCACACACATATATTCATTTTGATCTTACCCTTTACACTTTATAAAGTCTCCATTTACACTCAAGACACCTAAATAATTCTGCCAATGCCTTGCCATTTTCCCCCATCAAGGGCTGGACAAGAGGCAGCACACAGGAGCTCTGACTGATGGGCAAGAGCACACACACTTAAGGTCAGGGGGCAATTCCACAGGGGAAGTGTTGGCTTCACAATGAAGATTTTCTCTTGACAGGTATGAGGTCTCTTCCTCTAATACTTAGAGAAGGTCATCAGCTAGATTAAGAACTTCGTATCTTTCACTGCCTTCCATTATCAGGGTGGATGAAGTTAACCACCATTTCCAAGTTTATTGCAGAAGAAGAATCAATCCACTCTTTCCTTGCATTCAGCCAACCTACATAGAGGAAACACATGTACACAACACCCTGCCTTAAAGGACTGGTAAAAATGACTCCACAGGAACTGTCCTAAAATCGTGAAAAAGATTCTCTATAAATTCACGGTTATTCTTGATCAAAACATAAATATGTTTAGCAAGGACTATTGCACACAAATATAAATCTATATATATTCGATCTGTATAACTTCAGGGAGAGAAGAGAGACTTCAGGAGAGCTGAAGAGAGACTGGGGACAAGGCATGGAGGGACAGGACACAGGCAATGGCTTGCCAGTGCCAGAGGGCAGGGCCAGATGGGATCTTGGGCAGGAATTCCTGGCTGGGAGGGTGGGCAGGCCCTGGCACAGGTGCCCAGAGCAGCTGTGGCTGCCCCTGCATCCCTGGCAGTGTCCCAGGCCATGCTGGACAGGGCTTGGAGCAGCCTGGGACAGTGGAAGGTGTCCCTGCCCATGGCTGAGGAGCCCCAATATAAGCTTTAAGGTCGTTTCCAACCCAAACCATTCTGTGATTCTGTGCCTCTGAAAGCTCTTTCACAGTAAAAGAGACATTTGAAATAGCATTCTGATTATGATTCACGTTAATTGGTACGCTGATGCAGTTTGAGATATAGAAGTAAATCCTCTACGAAAAATGAAGATACAAAATAGAAGTTCAGATCATTGAAATAAAATTTAAAATAGTTTTTAAAAACTATCTCCACACGCTGCACAGTACTCTTTGTCAGCACCTTCCTATTTCCCACAAGGAAGCTAAAATGAAGCCAATTACTGTAACCTACGGATGAGAAAAATACTACTCCATGGCAAAGGTGACAAAACACGCCCAGGTACTGGATCAGCTGTGGTGGTTGCTGGTAAACACCTTTTGCTAAAAGGATCAAAAAATCAGAATAGGGGAAAGATGGAAAGACTTGAGAGGTATTCAAGGGGAGAATGGTCAAGGCTGAGGAACAAATAGGAAACATGAAATCACTACAAGAAAGGTTTCCACAAATAGCAGGCGATGAGTGGATGCAGAAACCAGTATAATTTCTGGTTATAACAAGTCACTAATACTATTTTAAGACAAAGTGATGATGGTATAAATGAAAACAAGTCGTCCAAGGAGTTTCAGTAAACAAGGACAACTAGTTAGGATGAACGACATGGACAATTAACAGGAAATGCCTGAAAGACAAAGAAAAGTCCACACATATTTTCCACACAGGAAAAGGCAACTGAAAATTTCAAAAGCTGTTAGCGTAAGTAATCAATGAATTACACATAACTTCACTGCAAGAAGATACTCTGCTAGAGGAGAACTTGATCATCCCAAGGCTGCTAAGCATAAACATATGGTCAGATATAGCAAGTTCATGGGTTACTTCACAAACACGAAATGCTAAAGTAAGTGTAGACAGTCATCCTGGTTGCCTTAATAACAGCTTATTTACAGCTGTGTGAATATACCTGCTCTCAAGAGAAGATTTTATATAAAGAAATAAAAGAACTACTTTGACAAATACCTCAAGCAAATATCTCAAGCTCAAATATCTCAAGCTCAGCACTGGAACCCTCCAGAAGAAAAACATATTGTTATTTGAAGAATACAGTATACCATCATTAAATAATGGCTATTCTCGGTAATACATAAATATAACATATAAGTTGTGGTTGCACATTTCATTTCCTGACTTTTAAATGCTTATTGAAAATTTAACATACTTTTAAAAAACAAAATATAGCTATGAAAATGGGTGTTATAAAATACTATTTGTTTTGACATGGCTCACAATTGTAAATTCAAACCAATAGTACATAAAGGGACATATTTCCTGATGATTATTGAAAAGAAATAATTTCACTCAATTTGCTCTGAAATGATACTCAAGGGTTTGGGGTTTCTTTTTTCCCCCTCCTAGACAAAATACACTTACCCTGGCCAAAAAAACATCAACATAACTGATTAAATTTCTAATAAGTTACTTTTTGTAGTCTCTGATTTCTCAGTGAAATAGCAAAGTAACCTCCTCCCACAAATAAAACAATCCCCATGTTTCCTCCCACCCTCTTTGGTGCTATTTTGTGGGGCACATCCCTATACTTCACTAACCAAAGTGGAAGTTCCCTACTCACGCTATGCTGGAACTGAGGAGCAGATCCCATCATGTGCTCTCTCCCACAGGATGTCCCAGTGGGACAAGAGGAATGGGACTGGGACAAATTAAGTAATCTCAAGTAGTACCTTGAGCCCTCCAAACACAGCTTTTTCACAGATCTCTTTTCTATATAAAAGCCATCACCCTTCCTATTTTCCCTCCTTGCAGCTCATTTCCACCTCCTTGCCCTCCCAGAACCCATAACTTCTCAGCTCTTTCTTTTACCCACTCCCACTCCCCCTACCCACACCTTATCATCACAGAATCATGGAATGGTTTGTGTTAGAAAGGACTGTAAAGCTCGACCCACCTTCCACTATGCCAGGTTGCTCCAAGCCCCAGTGTCCAACCTGGCTTTGGACACTTCAGGTATAGCCACAGCTGCTCTGGACAGCCTGCGCCAGGGCCTCACCACCTTCAGAGGGAACAATGCCTTCAAAATATCCCATCTAACCCTGCCCTCCGGCAGTGCGAAGCCACTCTTCTTTGTCCTACCTTGCCCATCCCAGTCTCTCATCAAAAAGAAGTCTGACTTCACCTTCCTCAGCTTTTTGTCACTCTTCCTATCCTCTTTTCTCATTTCTTCACTCAGCATTCCAAAATCTTACCTACTTCTTGTTTAACTCTTGTCCCTCTCCCCTGCTGCACCATCCCATGTTCCATGTACAGCCAGTCCCAGCCTATTCCAAATTTCTCCTAACTGCTGTCACATCAGGGTTCCTATTCTACACACTTTCTTCAATGCGTGGATGTGGCACTTGGGCACATGAGTCAGTGGTGGCCTTGGCAGTGCTGGGAGGATGGTTGGGCTCAATGGTCTTGCAGGGCCTTTCCAAGCCAAACGGTTCTGTGTGGTTTCAACCCCTGCCAAGCAGCAACAGAAACACTCCTTGGAGCACAGTCCCACCCCACAGGAGCTGGGAGCTGCGCTTGCACAAACTGCAGCTCATCCCTGCCTATCTCAGCTGAGAACATGATCCCTGGGCAGGGGAGGATGCACACAGCCCAGATGGCTCTGGGAGCAGCAAAATGAGAATATTCAGTTTCCACGGACGTCAGGCCACCTCCGGCTGCGTCTCTACTCCGCAGATGGAAACAGACTGCTCCCCGTGCCCCAGAGATTGATAATTTGGTCACATTTAGTCATATTATCAGCAGCAGAGCCCTAGCACAAAGGCCACCTGCAAAATTTCAAATTCCTAATGCAAAACATGAAGTTACCAGGACTTGTTATATAACACGTTGACAGCCGTAGCATGGACAAAGACATGTTAAGGCTCCAGTCTCACTCTGAAACCTTCAGTGGTTCTCCCTGAAACTCTGAAAACACCAACCTGGGGAAAATGACAGTTACTGAGATAACTATTCCTTGAAATAGTATACTACTCTTAAAAAAACAGATAAATTCAAGGTTATAAAGTTACATACCAGAACCTGCTACCTCTCCTCCACACTGAGGAAAGCAATCTGAGCTGGTAGGCAGTGAAATGGCTATTTCAAAAACAAAAACAGCAATCACCACCATCCATTTTGCGTTTCAGAAGCATGAAGCATGAAAATATACTAAATTTCAAAATCATCTACCTGGAACCAGTGCCGTCACTGACCAATCTCATTGGTTTGCAGTCAACATTAAAACAGGAAAAAAAGAAAAAGCTTAGTCCTGGAGTGGAGTGGTCTTGCAAGAATAATTTTAAATTAAAATGTTTTGATTAATTATTCTTTTGAATACCACGCTCTTGTATAGCTACAACTTAGGGAGCTCAAACTGCAGATGCAAAAAGCAGGAGCTCAGTTCTACATATACCAAGCAGTGAGATTCTCAGTTTCCCACAACTTTGTTCGTGAGATGCTTTTTAACACACTAAAAATAAACACAGTTAAATCATGATTTACAGTCTATCACCATTTACTACAGCATAAAGTGCTACAGTAGCACAATAAGGTTACTGCTACACAAAATACTGCATGATGTTATTTTCATGTCTGATGTAATTTTATTTAGAATATCATAAATCAGAGACAAAAGATCACCAATACTTGTCCCTCTGGGGAATTCTTACATTTACTTGTTTACTCTGCTATTATAATGATTGTTATTATTAGTGAAAGAAATTGAGTTCTGTGTGGTTACAGTGACCCAACTGCATTAAACCAATTGCAGGAACAGGACCTATGATTTTGATCATATTTTCCAGGCAGTTAAGACCACATTCATTTTAAATAAAAAATGCTCCAGCATCCTACAGCAGTCAAAAAGGGTTCCTGTGGTTTCCTGAGCTCCTTACCAGTCAGTATAATCACCAGATTTATAAAACTTTGCTTACTAAAATTAATCTTAAAAATCAATAAATAAATGTGGGTTAAATGCCACAAAGGAAAATAGCCCATAAATGAACTGTACAGTCATGGTTCTTATAAGAGCAGTACACAGGATACATAGCAGAGAGAAAAACAGGTTGATTTAAAATACAGCACAACTTTTTTTTCTTCATACTTTACCCAAATGATGGAGGAAAACAATAATCCTGCTGCAACTGCTAAAATTTGGTACATATTTGCAGTGAATGGGGTTTGTGAAACTGATGCTAGATGCCCACGTTTTACAGAAAGGCCTACAGCAACTTTCTGACTCCCATCATTTTGCAGACGTATAACACCCTCTCAGACATCAGGAGATGTGGAGTCAGTATTTGAGAAAGTATGAGACTAATTTTGTACTTAATACTATCGTTTTTGAACAGTAACTTGCTCATTCATACCTGAAAACATGCATTTAATTAATTCAAAGACATGGGTGAGGGGAATTTATCGGTATAATTTTGAAACTTTTTTTCCCTTACACTTATTTCCCCTCTTGAGATCTGTAGGAATGTGTAGGGGAAGCTCACACAGACACACCTGCAGGCTCAGGCACCTTACAGCCATCTCTCACTACCCACCTAACAAGCAAATCCAACAAAACTTCAGCCACACAGCACTAGCAACAAATGGAACCAGGCACTACGGAGCAGGAAAAGACAACCACAGAGGAAAAGATAGAAGCAGCTAGGGAACATCTGAACTAAAATTTAAAAAAACTGTGAAGAAAATGGAAGAAGCAAAGGCACGACTGAAAAAAAGATCAGTGCAGGGTAAAAGGAACAAGGTGGGGTTTGTGCTCTTATTAAGATAGAAGTAGTAAACCAATATCCACACTGCACAGCAAACACTGTAACTCTATTGGCAGGGTTAGCTGAAAGGCTGGACTAAACCGGACAAGAAAATCTGATTTATGTTTTCATTCCATAGCTGGATCCTCATTAAGGAATTTTAGGGAAATCTTCCACTTTTACTCATCCAGTAAGGAAATTATCAAAAGACCATGTGTAAAGCCTCTAAAATGAATGAAGAGTGATAGGAGAAGAGACTGAGGCAGGAATGATACCTTGTCTGCTGTACTCCAGCTCTCAACAAGCCAAATTTATGAGAGAAGTTAAATGACTCAGTGACATGGAACCCAAAAATACACACATACAACTCTGTACAACACATGTACAGGTTCAAGGCACACAAAGTTGAAGGCAGGAAAAAGCTTCAGGAAAACATTTCAGTCATCTGCACGGTTACTGTAGGTGCTCCTCCTAAAAGCTGCTTCCAGAAAGGTATTCCCATGAAACTGCTTTTAAATAATCTCTTCCTGCCTTCTACACACAGAGCTATACTAAATAATCTGACTGTAAGCCTCTACTGCTTGGCATCAAGAAAGAATCCCAGCTCCCTCCAAATTAGACTGGAAATTTACCTGGGAGAGAGTTCTGTTTAGGAATCTTAAAACTTGCTTTCAGTGTTATGCATTTCAATAGTTTCACATAGATAATAATTCACAAAGATAATAATTCCCCCAAAAGGGAGTTTCTGTGTCCCAGTCAAAAAATTAAATTAAATCAGTGCAGATATCTCATGAACTATGGTAGTTTTACAAGCTGGGAAACTAGGACATAATTGTCCAAGGTATTCTCCTGCACAGATGGTCAAGGTCCATCAAAGCTAGTAACAATTTGGATCCTGTTATATGGACAACGTAAAATAGAAATTAATCTAACAGAAAGAAAAAGAAGTGCCAAGTAAGGAAGTAACATTTAGTCTGGAAAATACAACTCCAGCTAAAGGCTGCATCAAACTAGTTAAGCAAAGCTTTTTAAGAGAAATAAAAAAGGTTTCCTGTTTTTTTTTCCTCTCTTCTAGGCCCTCCACTTTCATGCCAAACATTCAGCACCTTTGAGGCAGCCTGCCCAGCTATTACTAGGCTAATTTGTAACAGGGAACACTAAAAAAGACAGAAGAAGAGGTATTTGCAGCATTTTCTCTACAGGAGGGAATGTGTTTTTTCATTTCACTTGGGAAAGTTTTGAAATCAGTTTTCCAGTTACTCCTTCTTACAAAAGAAGTATGTATATGCCATGAAATTTGGATGAGCCCATACAGCCTCTGCTGAGGGAACAGATTTGCTAACACATCTTCTTAAATTTTTCAATTATTTATAGAGCTGAAGGATTATTTACCAGAACAGCAACTCACCACTTCATGAATGGATCGGTTGAAGCCATCATCCTCTGTAAGGATCAGTAAAATGATAAGAGCCATGTAAACATGGTGTGAATTCCTTTCTTCAACGTGATACAGAATTTCAAGAATTGGCAGAACCTTTAAGGAAGGAAAAATGTGTGTATTAGTTTAGTCTTCAAATACCTCAGACAATAAACAGGAGGTTCTAATGGTGCTATGTATTGCCCTGTCCTTGACAGTTCATAGCAATTCTGCCCTCTTGAAACAACCACCCCTGAGCGGTGACATGTGCTGTCCAAACACCTTCCATCTGCTTCACTTTATCTCACAAGACAGTCTAAACAAATGCTTTCTTGTGGTCAGACACAGAATTTCAATCCCAAAGAAATGAGATTCCCAGCCATACCAGTTACCATAATCTCCAAATGCTTCAGTTCTCCTCTCTACACTATATGGAAAATAAAATTGTTAAACAAGATTTTCACCAGTCCAAGCAGGAAAACAGTTGTATCTAATCATCTGTGCTATCACTCTGCTCTGAATAGAGTTTCCTCATCAAACCTAGTCAAGCACATTGGAACTGAGGTGAACAGAGGCATTTTGAGACCAGAAAGTGAAATCCCATTTTGGTGTGAGAAGAAAATTGCAGTAAAAAAACCAGTTTGGGTTGGGTTAAGACTAAAAAACGCCTGTTTTTCCAATTTTAGATAATATGCAGCCAAAGAGAACTGACTGATCATTATGATTAGAGTTCAGCCCAAGGTCTTGCAACATTTCCACCAGGATGAATGGCTTAAGCCAAAGGCTTGCAATAATAACGAAAATGAGATTTCATTGCAACAGCAAGCATACCTGAATGCTAGTCTAAAGTTAATCCAGATGCAAACGCTGTCTCTCTACCAAATGAATATTAGCTTTCTACTGGCTCACTACAATGTAGCTTCCCTGGGCTGCAGAAATAGGCCGAAATCACAAAAAGCCCTGGAAAAAAGGAACTGGAGAAAGCCCTCCGTTCCAAGAAGCTTCTAGACACCTAAAAACTTGCTGTTTTTCAAAACAGGCCAAATGCAGCTGGATGAATCATGTGAAACCTATTCTGGTGAGCAGCCAGGACACCAAGTGCTTCACAAGCCTCTGAAGTTACCAAAATGTTCTCTTACAATCAACCATCCTCAAAACAGTTGGGACTTACTAAACCAGTTTCTGTTAAAATGCAATTAGATTGATCTAAATGCTGCAGGCCACAAAACCTTTTGAAACACGCTTTGGTCAGGGTCAAGACAAGAGACAACAGAACAAGAAGAAGAATATATTTACAGTAATATTTTTATTAATATTCAATAAATATTAAAATATTTTTTTTAATTGTGCATTGCAAACATCCTTCCCTTGCCATTTCAAAGAATTCTTCAGAAACTTCTCTCCCCAGTAACTAGAGTACCATCTTTGTGTTTTCTGAATATCAATCTTGAGTAAAGACTGCGTTTTCCCTAAAACTTCTAATAAGCATATCAACAAAAAAATTAGTCCTTTTCCTTAGATGGGGAGAAAGAGAGACAAGCATCAATGCTTTAGTCCACCATTCAAATTGTTTTCATCTCCAACACTTGTATGTAGTTTTGTACTGCAAAAGTTTTGTCATATCCAAGTCCAAGAGTTATGACAATAAGCTGGATAGAGCTGGAAGCAACAAAAAACTAATGAAGAATTGCATTTACAACCGGACTGTGCAGGGAGAACAACAAAGCCTTGCTGAAGGTAACCACTGGAACAACTTCTTAGGTTTCTAGACAGATCCCAGATGGAAGCACAGAATGATTTGGGTTGGAAGGGACCTTTTAAAGATAACTGTGACCCAGTCTGGTTGTGTTAGACCATACAAACCACTCTGGCAAAACATATTCCTTCAGAACAGCCCAAAATATCTCCTCTGTCTACACACATTAATACTAATTGTAACTGAAAAAGTGCATTCATGTTCTCAAGCGCTCCAAGTCCTACAAGAGTGTTGCTACAAACTACATTTAAAAATACATGACGGTGATACATTGGAGCCATTCACTTACAAGCCAATACGTGAAAGTACTGTTACTAAAATTTCATACTTGCTACTGAAGAGTGGTCTGGCACTCCAGATCACTGTAATCAGTCCTCCTACCCCAAACAAACCTCTGCTGCCTTCAAAGCCTCCACTCACTTGGCCATGTTTCCCTTTCCATTCCTCTTTCAAGCTTTTCTCCATCTACACACTGGACAAAACTCAGGAAGGTGGAATGGTGACTTAATTCTCTCTCATGTGCCATTTCCAGATGGAACCAGAATCAATTCATACACTTTCTACAATCCTTCCTCCTTACAACACTTTTTCCTTTGTATATTGATTGCTGAGGTGCACACACACCTTTAGGACAAGTATTACTGTTCTCAGAACAAAAACCAGTCAACAAGTCACCACTTACATTAAAAAGTTAGAATATAAGATTAAATTAAAACTCTAATCATATTAAAATGTAAAATTGTAAATACTCTGGGAGATGCCTGGGAGGAGTCTTGGGTGGAACCTGGAAGAGACAGTTTTCTTCAAAACAGGAAAACTCTTAGGAAGTTTCCATGGAAAACTCTGGGGCTGAAACCTGGGATCTCAGGTCGCTTCAAGAATTCAAAAGACCCTGGGAGACGTCTGGAAGGAATCTGAAGTAAATCTTGGAAGTGAGATCTGCTATTCAAAGACCAAAAACATCTCAGGTATACTTTCTGAAGGAGTCCAGGGCTGCTGCCTGGAACCTCATGTGCCTCAAGTAAAAGTGGAAACTGCAGGAGATGCATGGGAGGAGTCTCAGGAGGACTCTCGGAGGGGACAGATTCCTCCAAAAAAGAAGAATCCTCTCAGTTAATACTTTCATTATATTAAACCTTATCTAGACTTTCAACCAAAACACATTTCTATACTTCTATGCCACATACATACATTAAAACTTTCATATCTATCTTCTTACACAATGGCTCTGTCCACCCCTGTACTGAGAAGACAGCCACCACTCTTTTGTATTGCTGGCACTCTTCTCACAGTCATCACGCTACCACTACTGCACTTTACTACTAACACTCCTCCCTCAGGAGCAGCTTTTAACTGGCAAGACAAAACCACCATTAAAAAGTTACTTTTAATCTCCAAAACAAGCGGCAGGTAAAAACAGACACTAAAAATTGCAGGTGCTATATCCAGTCCAAGGCTGGTTTCCCCAGTAAAGTTTAAAAATAGCATGTCTTTAGTAATCAACAAAATACAAGACGCAACCTTCTTAAGATGAATTTACACTACAGGAAAAAAACATTGCTGCACCATCAGTTGATACAAATACATCATCATATATTTCATATTTCATTCCAGTCATGTTGAGCAGCAAAAAAATCTCAACACAGCAGCCAAAGCAAACACATCAAATAGCTCATTTCTTATATGCAGAAATCTCACTGGTATTTTTTCTTGCAATACTGGTGCTAATTGCTTTTTCAAACAGAAGAAGGCTCAGCAGTCTCCCATCCACAGATCAGAACACCATGCTTATCAAAAAATGTGCTAATTACCCCCTATTTCACCCATCTCACCACTTCTGGAGGATCCCTGCAAGCACTTTGAATAAGATAGCCAAATTCTAGATGTGAACTTCTCTAATAGAAGATTCTCTAGCACCAGATATTTAATCTAGTTATTTAAAAAAATAAAGTCATGAGACACACAAAGATCCCAGTCATTCTGCCAAGCAGACTTATTATAAGAGCAAAAAAGGGTATCATTAACAATAAAACACAAATCCCAACAGAAGGTGAAGGTCTTTACCTATAACTGGCAAAGGGAGATTCATATACATAGGAGGAAGTGAGCTGAGACAGTATCTGTTATACCAGCTAAGAAAAACAAACTGAATCAATTTACAAGTTAAACTGAAGTTGAAAAAGAGCAAAGACACATTTCAAAAATCCTTATGAAATGTTACAGGGCACCTTCTAGTGATGCTTCCTGGGCACAGAACGGAAGACATATTAGAACAGGAGAAAACACAACAAATAGGATGCATGGAGTTCAGTGAAACAGGAACAACCTGCAAAACCCCTGAAAGTTTAAGATGACCTCTGAGCTGCCTGTGGACATGATCTCTCACACAGCACCTGTATACCTTACACCTCATTCATCAACTGTCTCTGTATAAAGAGGCCACTGATTTACACCACATGCCTCCAAAAAGTCCTCCACCCTCATTCAAAGATCCTTTTGATTCTGAATTAATGACCTTATTGTTTTTCTCCCATATCTCCGGATGGTGGGAATCAATCTCCAGGCTTTAGTTCTTACCACCCCTCTCTGCAAGTGGAGATTCCTCTCTTTTCAAGGATTCCCCCTTATGAAGGCACATATACATCCTGATGCTCCCCAAGCTCTTCTCTGACCAGCTAAGTTAGCTTCCTGAGGCTCTCACAGTGTTATTGTTATTTTTAAAGCAAAAAAATCCCCATGTTTCTCTACATTGGTCCATTTTTCAATAGCCTGTAACTATTTTGTGAAGTAGGGAAGTACAACACCAGAATAGCACACAGTGTGTCAGTACCACCCTTGACATAAAGAGAAGGAAAAACCAGCTCCAATGCTCAACTCCCTCTATCTCATTTTCAAGCCCAAGACCGAATTACCCTTTTTCACCACAGGGCTGTAGTTAGGAGGTCAGGATTTCTTTGTCCAGTACCCCTCCCAACCCTCCCAATTCACCTTCCCAATTAATTAAAATTGCTCTTCTCAGCTGGTTGCTGCTCATCCTTATCTACTAGCTCAATAAAAACAAGAGGATTGGACAAAGAAGTCTAACTTGTCAATAGAGATCACAAAGAAGTAACAGTATTCATGAAGAGCAAAATCAGACCAGACAGTTTCAAATGCTGGTATTGAAAAAAAAATCAAAATACCGACAAAAACATACTGTTGACTTTTTAGTGATGCTTTTCTGAATTTTTTCAGCTTTTCCCACAAAGTGTTTAAAGTTGCTGATAATTTCTGGGAGTTTCTGACTTTTGTTTTAGGTGATAATATATGAAAATATCCCACATTGCAGAGCACCTGAGTTACCTGCATCTGGAGTTGTTTTGACAGATGCACCTCACTGTTTTTCTGGAAGTTTTACAGTTTATCAGACATCATTATCATAAAACAATGCACACACCTAACTTTTACTTGTCTAGAGCAACCCGGGATAGTGGAAGGTGTCCCTGCCCTTGCAGGGGATTTGAACGAGATGAGCTCTAAGCTCCCTTCCAACCCAAACCATCCTGTGATTCTGTTTTATGATTCTAAAGATACGGCAAATTGTTATGGTTAGCAGCTGTTAAATTTGTCATACCACACACTAGCAGCCCCAAAAATTATACATGACCATTTGTTCACAGAATTCATGCAAAATGACTCAGCCTTTGCCTACACAATCTGCAGCGGATGACACAGGAGTTCAGTCTTGAATCAATTCAGCATCAGCCATCTCACCCCAGTTTGCCAACAGTGGCATCTATCAACTCCAATTTTAGCAATACATCTGCTAGAACTTGGACTGAAACCAAACTCACTCCATATCTGCCATCTAACAGGCAAGGGATCTAATTACCTGGCAAGATTTCAAATATTAAAATGGAAAGGGTTTTCTATTCTGTTACCAATTCCCCTAGACAGCCATTATCTTATTAAAGGAATTCTTTTTAATAAGTAAGATTTGTTAAAGTGGTTTGTGACATTACTAAAGTGGGGAGCATAAGCTAATTTATAACCTACAAAAACTATACCAGGTGTCTGTTATATTGGCCATTAACCACAATCCTATTTAAGCGGCTAAAAAGTCACTACAGTTGTATTTCTATAAAATCTGTGAGCTGCTCCTTGAGGAGTTTCAGTTTTAGGTCAACCCTGTAAGACATTTGGCATGTTAGTCCACAGTTAGAGCACATTTTGTTAACTATTACTCTGAAAGCACAGAGTAAGCTTGGCAACTTTTCACCCTGAATATCTGAAAGAGATAAATAAAATAACGAATAGAATTATATCTGCTACCAATTTCTCTACACCGTGATCAGAAGTGAGCAGGTTTGACCTGAGTCATGATAGTGGCACAGAGAAAGAGGCCTTGTATATTTACCAGTACCACCCTTGACTGCAGTGACATGTTTAGCACCACACTCCTGAGGCGACGCAACAAAAATGAGTGAGCTAGAACTGCTGGATGAGTGATCCAGAACCTACTGCTCCCACTGCAGAACAGAGGCCGCTGGCAGCTGGTGACACCAAGCTTGCAGGGCCAATCCCTCTTGATGAGAATAAGGGAGGCAGAGCAGGACTCACCAGATTTTCGATGTCTGTCCGTGCCAACACATAGGTTCGCACGTTGCTGTTCTGATGCAGAAGCATGTATAAGAGAAGAGTGGCCTGATCAGATTTCTGCTGCTCACACAAAGCTGTGTATAAACTGTTAAAGTTAATCTGGAAAGCATGTGGATTTGATGATGAAAAAGCAGTGTTATCTGAAATAAAGAAATAAAAGAAAATCTTTAACAAATACATTTATCATTCAGTTTTATTTGCTAACTTTATAAAAATCTCTGGGGGAAATATTTAATACAGACACCACAGTAAGGAGGAAACAAAAGTCACCTCTGACTCTTATCATCAATGGTCACAAACCATAACAGGGTCTCATAAAGACTCAGGTGTGCCAAAAAGCTGAGGTTGTCCTCCCACGCGAGCTTGAGTAAGACCTCTGTACCTGCACAACACATTCACCTTTGTTCATAAAGCAATTCTGTCCCCCCACATGGCTTCCACTGCTAAGAAGGAATGTGATCTCAGGAGCTGCTGGAAGGAGGGCAGCCACAAAGTCTTCTCTGGAACCAATGTATCAATGATTTCATGTGCTTCCAAACCATGCACCTCAAAACTTCCAGGTTTAGTTCTCTGGCATTAAGGTGGAGTATCTCACATCCACATCCCTTTCTTGGCATGAAGGGCAGATGTGCACAGGTTGAGATTATCATGTTATCTCAGTGAAACAGGTGTCAGGACTTAAGAGGTGTGTGGTGGGGAGTTTCATGGGTTAAGTGATATAAAACATCATATTATATTGTCTGACATCCCTCAAATTAACAGCAGTTTGTTCATAATCTCAATATACTCTATGCCAGAGCTGGAAGAGAAAATAAAACAGATTTCTGTTCACAGAAACTATACCAGTTTCAATAAAGACATCCATCTGCAGAGATCTCTAAGCTCTAGAAATTCCCAACAGAAACGGAAAAGGCTAGTACTTGAAAAAGATGGAGGCTGAGAGAATTTTAACATGGGCAAATGGTGGTAGGAGAAGAGGGAACAGTTTTAAACTGAAAGAGGAGACATTTTTGATGACAGATTAGGAAGAAATTCTTCCCTCTGAGGGTGATGAGGCCCTGGCACAGGCTTCCCAGAGCAGCTGCGGCTGCCCCATCCCTGGAAGTGTCCAAGGCCAGGTTATACGGGGCTTGGAGTAACCTGGGATAGTGGAAGGGGTCCCTGCCCAAGGCTGGAGAGTTGAAACTGGGTGATCTTGAAGGCCCCAAACCACACTGTGGTTCTATCATTTTTAACCCATATTCTTATCAAAGTTTGCTAAGTAGCTTTCAGCACAGAAGAGCATGGCAGTCATCACTTATTTTGAACAACATTTCCACCCACTTTGGACAGAGAAAGTGTTTGGAAGTGCTGCAGGAGCCCAGCAGGAGCCCTGGCTGCCACTGGTTTTGTGGGGCCCAGCAGACAGTGCGCCGGGGAGCTGCCGCTCGTCTTGGCCGAGGCAAGGGGGGACAGCTCCAGCCATTGAGCTGGAGGCAGCAGGAGGCCCTGGAGCAGACAGGACTCCTGCCTGCAGGAGCGGGGAACCACATGGAGATGCAGCCCCGTGGCGATGGAAAACCGTGCCTGTCCCAAAACCACACACCCGCAGGCACAGGAGAGACTCCAACCTGCCTTTCCTCAACTACTGACCACGACTATTGATGAGCTGGTTTAAAACCTTCATGCTTCTGGCAGGAATCCCTTCAGAAGGAAAAACCTGGATGCAGATAGCAAAATCAGAACAATTCAATCCTTGGTGCCATAGTCTTTAGCTGAGAAGTACCTGTTGACTTCACAGCTTCATTTCTGTAGATGTTTAAGCTGTGCCACTGGGATTTACAGCATTTCACTATCAGTTTTATTAAAGGACACTAAAAAGCCCAGTAAAATAAAAATCTAAACAGAACTAAAGAAACTTACCAGCAACACCAGCACATGCTGTATTATTGTGCAGAACACTGAACTGACCAACAAAAAAACTAAACTATTATAAACCACATAGAAAACAAACTATCCTGAATTCTTCTAGTTTTGTCCCAATTAAATTACATAAATTACTTTAACAAAAATGCCAGTTTTCCTTTTATAGTATATATTATTACAGCAACCAGCCTCTTTTTTTCACTTTACTTTCCTCTTACAAACCTCTTAGAATGTTCACAGAAATCAAATTTAAGCTCAATTATGGGTATTGCTAGTGGGAACAAGTTTCTGGGAAACAATAAGTCATTCTATGAACATACACATGTAGAGAAAATACAGCTTTCATGCTACATTTGACACAAAATAAGTTCTTTTAGAATTTTATAATGATATATGTAGCACGTTTTAATGAAATACATTACTGGCTACCGATGGCATGAAACAAAGTCAACCAAAATGAAACATTAAAGGAAGCTTGCAGTTTAAAGACAGAACGAAACAAAAACTTTTATCAACAATTTGATCTCAACCACCTGTAAATGGTATCCAATAAATCAAAGCAGCATGTTAGGACTCAGAATTATTCTTATGTGAACAATCCTCCACCCTCACAAACCCAATAAATTTTCCTAGGTAATGGTGAATTAATTTAGAGCACAACCTGGTTAAAACTTAATGGATAAAGGAATACAAAAACTCCCCAGAAGAAAGTACATAACTCAGGATATTACTTGTGGCTTCACAGGTTGTCACACAGCTCCTGAGCTCTGTGCACGCTGCCAACCTGCATAAAGCCAATGAAAGGTAAAACCACATGGCTCAGACTCAGAGATCTAAGTACGGATAAAGTATATATGGAAAATGGTGGAGTCCCCATCCCTGGAAGGATTTAAAAGCAGTGTGGATGTGGCATTTGGGGACATGGGGTATTGGTGGCCTGGGCAGTGCTGGGAGAATGGTTGGACTCAAAGGCTTTTTCCAGCTTAAAAGATCCTGTGACTCTGTGAAAAGCACAGGCTGCATGCTGAGCTATCTAGATCACCCAAGCTTTGTTAGGGCATTTCCATGTCCCAAACACGACCCTCTGTGGGTCAGTGCCACATGGCACCTGCCGTTACCTGACACACAGACTGGAACCTGCCTTCTCACAATCCAGACAAGCACCGACACAAGTCTGATACCTCTCATACATACAAAATTCATGAAATGTTTATGTTAAAACATTTTTTCCTTACATTTGCAGTATGAGAATACAGTCAGAAAACCCAGGTAGCAATTTAATTATTTACCTTCTCTCTAAGGAACATGACTCCAGGATAAAAAGTGCCACAAATTTTTAGGGGACTCCAGCAGACTCTTGGAAAACCAATCTACTTACAGGTCAGTTTTATTTATATATTATGAAATTACAGAGTCACACAATCATCAAGATTGGAAGAAACCTTCAAGAAATTCTAGTGCAACTGCCAACAGGATTATGAAACTTTCTAGTGTTTCTCAAGTCAGAAGGAAAAAGTATCCTCCTTCTGCGCCCACCATTAAGTTCCAGCAGCTGAGGAACTCCACTTCAAAACTCCCAGATGAAAACATGCTATTACTGCTCTTCCATGGGCTTGCTGTAAGGACAACTAATCTTGGAAAGAGAACCTCTAAGCAATCACAGCAACTTAAAACTCCATATCATCAGTTCAGGCTCAGAAGCAAGAACAGACACAAACCTTGTGTGTTCTTGAAGGACATGATGGCTTGCCTGTAGGGATTTGGAGTGTCTGGAGTGTCGGTCAGGTTGGCCAGGACCAGCAGCAGCAGCAGGCTCTGGCTGGCCAGAGGGGAGCACTGCTCCAGCTGTGCCGACGCCTTGCTGCCCACCCCACCCAGAGTGAACACTGTCCACAGGCCAGCTGCAGAGAAAAAAAACAAATAACAGATTTGGTCATATTTTAATAAACAAGGATTCTTTAGTGAGTAGGTTTAGATTATATATTGGAACAAAATCCTTTCCTGTGAGGGTGGGGAGGCCCTGGCACAGGTGCTCAGAGCAGCTGTGGCTGTCCTTGGATCCCTGAAGCACCAAGGCCAGGTTGCACACTGCGGCTTGAATAACCTGGGATAGCGAAAAGTGTCCCCGCCCATGGCCAGGGTCTTTAAGGTCCTTCCAGGCAAACCATCCTCTGATTCCACAATTCTACATTGTGCATGTACAACCCCAATAGCAAGGCATAATGTATAAAGCCAATGAATTGTCCCCAAAGTCTGCTCAAAAAAGCTCATTAACACACTGCTTAAACTTTGATGTTTGAGCCTCAAATGCAGAGTCATTTTCATACTTACAGCACTAAAAAGAATTAACTCCGATACTAAACTACTGTATTTGAAATTCCTATTCCTAATTACAGCAGCACTGGTGAACCCAAATGACCAGCTACATGCCCAAATACCAATTAGAGGAGAAGGAGAATAAGAGGAGGATTAAAGAACTCTCCTTATCCATCTCTAGCAAGTCCATTAGTCCCTATATCCTTGCCACGGCTCATGGGACTGTACTAGAGCACTGGAAAAAACTTAAGAAAAGCACCAAAACTGAAACAGAGACGCTGCAGACTCAGCATTAGTGGAGTACAAAGTCAGAGGAAAGGACCTCTACATTTATCACATCTGGGCTCTTGATACATTCATTCCAAGGGGATAAGCAGCGGCCCCTCCCAATCACAATGTATTAGATTCATCCCCAAACGTTTGCCTAGCAGTTCATTTTTTTGAGTGTATCTTGAAATTATATGGCAGAGACTGAGCATTTCATCAAATTATTCATTTAACAGGTCAAAGCTTTGAGTTATCCAGGGGAAAATAAAAATAGCAAGTTCTACTTTATAAAAGGCTAATCCTTATTTCCTCTTTTAATTAACACCTAAATCAAAAATCAGTTACAACACACCTTCTTAAAGAAAACAGAAAAATTAAGAAAGCTTAGCTTCCAATCTTCTAGTCTGCAAGACTCAAGGTGTAAATGATAAAAAGCTGTAAGCCATTTGAATGCAAAACCTTAAGTATAACAAATTAAAAGAATTTCAAGTACTCTTAGCCCTACAAAATTTCAAGCCATCCAATGAGTATTTTGCTTCAAATGCAATTATACAGTTAGATTATGTAATAAACCAGTGCTCCCTCATTAGAACAATTGCAGGGCAATTACTGCCATGTCATGGGCAAGGGAACTAATGCCACTCAGCGTTAAGCAGCTTGAGAGAGTTCTTATAATAAAAAGCGCTGTTATTGCAGCCTTCTTAGCAAAAATTTCATGTTACATTCATAACCCTTTATCATCATGTTTTTTCATCCACTCTCCTTATCAGAATGAATGATGCTGATCATGAAGTTAGTTTTTAAAATCACATGGGTTAACTAGAGAGGTAACATGCAAAGATACTATTTTTAAAAACATGAAATAACGGTACATTTATCATCACATGTTAAATAAATTTAAATTCATTCTTTCTTAAACTTCGGTGTAGTTCTCATTTTTAATTTTCCATCACCCCATCCTTCCGCGGTTGCATACACCATTACTACACCTTTCCTCAAAAGTTAGGAAAAAGGGATATGGCCAAAACACTGGTGATTAATCTGAATCTTCCACCAGGGAGAATGAGGTCACTATGTCCGAAAGAAATCTGCACATTAATATGTGACCCACGTAAACTCCTGAAGTTCTCTTGTGTGTTGGCAAGTCCTCCAGAAAATCAATCCCATGTAACAGGTTCATAAAATTCCTTTGAGTTGCAAAGGGCAGTGTCACATTAGGTGCTAAGCATTGGCTGGTACTCCCAACATACTCAAGGTAAAAGACATTGTAAAGGAAAATACTGTTTCTTAACATAAACATCGAATTAAAGTGCTAAATAGATAAAAAGCTTGGGAGGACAGAGAGAGAAGCAGAGTTTCTTGCAGTATGTAGTATGTTCACAATACCTGAAATATTACTTTGCTAGACCTAATTTTATACATATGCATATTTCAAAATTACAAAGCTATACATAACTTCTTAAACATGCAAAACAAAGTAATTTATGCTGCAACCCCTTAGAAGCTTTCCTCATTATATTCTTTTCAGATCTGAAGTTAACAGAAAACATAGAAGAATATACACTGATACAGTGTGGCCAGAATAATATTTCAGATTCTGCTTCTTCAGAACATCACAGGGGAAAAGAACCCAGAATAAAAGAAAGAAAATCCCATGTTTAAAAGGGATGAAAAGGCCAGGTTGGACAGGGCTTGGAGCAACCTAGTCTAGCAAAAGGTGTCCCTGCCCATGGGAGTGGATCAAGATGAGCTTTGGGATCTCTTCCAACCCAAATCATTCTAGGATTAGATGATTCTATGAAAATTCCTGTTTAAGCCAACAGGATAGCCACAGATGGCTGCAACAGTACTAGTTCTGCCTGGTATCATTACAGGCATGAAGAGAAATTTGCCTAAATGCTTCAACATATAGATTGGATTTATTCTACATTGAGTTTTTTTATTTTATTTCTAGCCTCTTGTAATTTTTTTATATATCACAAGAGAAATACAAATTCCAGATGTTTTTGTAAAGCTTTCTACATCTCTGGGAGGTGGCAAAGATAAGCTAGGGTTCCCAAAACTAAACCATTAAACTGTGAAAAGGAGGGAAGGGCAGCACCTGAAACAGCATCATGAGGCAAACTGCTTCTGAAGATTTGTAAGGTCTTGAAAAAGCTCGAAAGTACCAAACACTACCTTTCTGGTCCTAATTATAAGCCTGATGACATCAATAATCCATAACCCTAAAACAGTCTCTTCAATGTTGTTGTGGTTTAACACCATGCAGCCAATCATTCTCTCCTCTCTGGTGAGATGGGGGAGAGAACTGAGAAAAAAGGCAAAACTCATGGGTTGAGATAAATACAATTCAATAGGACTGAAAAGGAAGGGAAAATGATGGCTATAGTAATAATGATGATAAAAGAATAGACAAAGGAAGTGATGCACAATGCAATTGCTGAGCATCTGCTGCAGACTCCGAGCAGTGTCCACCAAACCCTGGCCAACACCCACCAATTTTATTGCTCAGCATAACAGGATGTGGGATATTCCTTCAACCACTTGGATCAGCTGTCCTGGCTGTGTCCCCTCCCAGCTCCTTGTGTCTTAAGGGACCTTAAAGCTCATCCAGTCCCATGCCTTACCATGGGCAGGGACACATTCCACTATCCCAGGTTGCTCCAAGCCCCATCCAACCTGTCCTGGGACACTGCCAGGGATCCAGGGGCAGCCACAGCTGCTCTGGGCACCTGTGCCAGGGCCTGCCCACCCTCCCAGCCAGGAATTCCTTCAAAAATTAGGAGAAGCTGAGATGTCCTTGATTCAGTGTAAGCACGACTTAGCAACAACTAAAACATCAGTGTGATATCAACTTTACACAGCACTGCAACTCTATTTGAGCTGAAAACAAGACGAACATTTAGGTATTTGGATCACTTATTTCATTTATACAATTTTCCTGTTTTGTGCAGAATACTTCTAATTGCACTTCTCTAATATGTGTCCATTGTCTCTAACTGCATCCAGCTCTGGGCTTCTGAGAACAGAAGAGACAGGGAGCTCCTAGAGCAGGGCCAGCGGAGGCTGTGCAGCTGAGGAAGAGCCTGGAGCATGGCGGTGCCCAGGAAAGGCTGAGGGAGCTGGGGCTGCTCAGGCTCCAGAGGAGCCCCAGCTGCGAGGGGACCCCATCCCTGGCTGTCCCTGGCTGTGTGCAGGGAGGCTCAGAGCAGGGCCAGGCTCTGCTCCGGGGCCCAGCAATGGCACAGAGGAATGGCAGGGACTGAGCCCAGGGAGCTCCCCCTGCACAGGAGGCACAGCTTCTTCCCTGGGCCCTGAACAGAGACCACAGAGGCTCTGGAGTCTCCTCCCTGGGGATATTCCAGACCCCTCTGGACACAATCCTGTGCCCTGTGCCCTGGATGGCCCTGCTGGAGCAAGGATGTGGCACCAGATGTGACCCCCCTGTGGTTCCTTCCAGCCTGACCCATTCTGGGATTCACTGATATAACTTTATTTCTTGACTCAGTCCCACATGGAACCACATTGATAGAAGTTTTCCCAATCAGAGAAATAAAAAATTTCTCTCAGACATAGTGACCCCATTCTCCCTGGTGGAAAAATAAAATTCTGCCAATTATTTCTGGGAAATAGTCAGATACTTTGATATGGAGCTGACTGCTTTTACTTTTGAAACCAAATGAACAGATTTATTTTTGCCCTTCTCTTCCACCAAACTACCCACCACAGATTCTTTTCCCCTGTTCATACAACTCTACGCAAGGCCGAGCAAGAAAAGCAGGTCATAAGAGCAAGGCATGTTTTTTTGCAACAGAGAAGCTGAGGTCTTCTATAAAATGGCTGGAAACACAGTTTACAGCCATGAAAACAAACCCAGGACTTTAATCTAGTTTGACAGTCTGTGAAACAACACTTAATGGCAAAATGAAGTTATGATACAGTCATCAAAATAGAATTTTCTTCACCTGACTGTTCTTTGATGTAAACACAGCTCTGCAGAAATCCCAGCCTAATGCCTGGTCTCTGTTACACGATGAGACACAAATAAGGTTCATGTTTGTACCCACTTCGAGAAAAGTTTAAACACACTTATTTATAGTTTCACATGACTAAAAAGAATTTTAAGACCTTGATTTTGAAGACATTTTGAAACCAAGAGTGCAGAGGGTATTCTAAAAACTCATTACCCTCATATAAAGCATTGCAACTTACAGTCAACAACTTCTAGTATCATCTACCACTATTTTAAGTGAGCAGATCAATGGACTGTGAGCTCTCCTGGGTTAGTTATTAAACTAGTTGTAATTCTTCTGCAAAACATGTATTATTCACCTTTCAACCTTCAGTGCTAAGGTTCAGAAGACAAACTCTCTGACGTCTCATGCTGGACAGAGCATTAAATTAATGCTGAGGAAATTTGAGTTACTTATTTCCAAGTTTCTTTCTAGGAAATTAATATTGTTTGGTTTTTTTAATCTAATAGTAGCTGAAAAATTCAATTAAAGTAATCACTGAACTTCAAGCTTTTCAGTGGACATCTTTCATTGAGTTTAAATACAGGCATTAAATTGCAATTAATACTGGCAAAGCCTTTTTGAGTATGCTCCTGTCTCTCCTCAGTGGAGCTTGGTAAGAGGGCCGATCCTTCCCTCATTCCCCATCACATAACCTGAGTCCTCTCAAACATAATTAGCATCCTCCCAATGAGTTTTTACTGCTTTTGAAATTATTTTGCTGAGGGCACCAGGTTGAGGTGCAGCCCCAGGGTGCTTTTGAGACTGAATAGGACAAAAACAAGAGTTTTAGTAGCCATGAATATCTTCAGAAGGTCTCTTGATCTCCCCCTGTCATTTTAACATTTCCAGAATGACAATCCTGCTCCCTTGTTGTAAAAATGAAAAGAACACAAATAGATGAGGCTACAGAAGTCGGCAAAACCAGTGTTAAATATCAGAAAGAAAACGCAACCACAACGAAAAAAATCCAAAACAGAACAGGTCTAACGTATGGTTAGTAATACACCCAAGTCGAGTCCTAGCAACACACTCTGCTTTCCTATTTCTGACACGTTCAGCATCCAGAAGATTGTCCAATGCTGCAACAGCATCTAAGGCATCACTAAATACAGATGATGAAGAACTGCGGCAAAAGTGATTTTCATTGCATCTAATTGATACCATCATGTACTTCCTCCACCAAAACCAGTAAATAACATATTATTAAAAAACATTACAATTACTTTTTAATTCTTATTACACTCAAGCAGCAGCACTGGGAACTTGAGTGTTTTTTTTTTTAATTTAACGCTTATTATGTGTGTCACATTTCTTAAGTCAATTCAATGGTTCTCACACTGTGGTCTCATGAACACTTTCTGGTGGCCCATGGAGACCTGGCAGTTCATGTTGTGCTGGCTCTTGTCCTTGTTTCCAGCTGCTACATTGTGTTAGAAGAAAGCTAAAAATACATAAATACTTTCCTACGATTACTTTTCCATGCAAGCAATTTCTCAAGTTGCCACGGGGATGTTATGTGATAATGAATGGGAGAGGAAAAAGAGGTCCATGGAATCATGAACAGGGGATCAGTGAGGCAACTGATGTATCAGGGCATTTTATACTCTGTAAGTACATCTTCAACATCTCAGGTCTTTAGTTAAGGAACTTAAACTGCAAATTGTGAGGACCAGAGAGTACACTTGCTTAAAAGACCATAAAAACAGCAGCTACATTAATTTTAGAAAAGTCCCATTAAAGACTTGGGAGGATTCATTACAGAAAGAAACTAGCAAAGCTGAAGTATAGGAAATATGGAATAATTTTTATGTGGTTTATGAACTTGCAGGTTAAATATTCTATTCTCAAGCCACATTAACGTTATCTATAGCATAAGCACACTGACATACACACAAACTACAACCTGTGACTGAAAAAGTCAATCTGGTGACTATAGACTTTTTCAGTAAGGAAACTATAAAACTCAGAAACACAGGAATGGCTGTCTTAAATACTACAGTAACTTTTTAATTGCAGTTACTTTTTAATTGCAATAACTTTTTCAACAGACACAAGTTCTCACAGATGATGAGGTTTTGCAACATTTCACCTGGCATGGTAATACAAATGGCAGAAGTAACCATTTTTAACTTTCAGCAGTATTTTTCATGTTCTTCATTGTCCAAGTTTGGACTAACAGAATTAACCCAAACTAGACTGAGACATAGGAGAAGTTTTACAAACAGCTATAAATGAATAGTTTCTGGGTGTTATACAGTCTAGAAAAACAAATTTGTATTTTAAATACTGGTAGGCTAGCTGCTCTCTAAGCCATCAGCAAGCTGCAGCAAGAATTCACATGTGGGACATACTAAATTTAAAAGCATTTTGACACAACGCTATGTACCAGTCCATATTGACTCTATTCCTTGTCTGGAACACAGGAATGGCACATGATGTGTAATAGAGTAAATGTGTGACCACTTGAAACTGCATATTCAGGCTTAAAATCCCATCAAACTACCACTTAGTGCTTAGTGCAAGGTCAAAGTCACACAATTTACACAGATGGGCTTTATTTCAGGTGCTGTGTTATATTTCAGCTGCTTTACTACTATATTTTAAGTATTTAATTCCTAAATACTACAGGAAAGTGACTGAAATACTATAGAAAGATTAAGTGCATGTTTTAGATTACTTCTTTAAACGTTAAAAAGAGTTATAGAAGCGATTTAAAAATCAAGTTATTTTCTTCTCAACAAATCACTGCAACAGAACAACTGCTCTATATTTCATAGATTTCAACTGGCTCATTGAAATACATGACTGAGTATGACTTAATTGTTTGAGGGTTTTCACACCTAATAACACTATTGTAAAGGAGACCAGTATTTCATCCTCCTTGCCAAGAACAGCAGAAGGTAGTTGTTTCTGTGGAGCCAAGCTCTGCAACACCAACTCCCCGCTTGCCCCACTCCTGGTCACAGCCTTCTCCAGGAGTAGCCCAGCACATGTCTCTGTGTATCCACAGGTTTAAAACACATCCCAGGCGCCTGATTTTTTGATGCCCCCACTGCTCCCAGTGCTGCAGCAGGACAGGGAAGCTACAGGGAACAGCTGGGGTGTAGGAGCCACTGGGGGAAAGACAGCCCAGGAAATCTCCACATAAAGCCTCCAAAGCCAGAGAAGCACTGATGAGTCTGAGGTGGCCAGGTCCGTGATGTCATTAATGCATTCTGGAAGCAGCTTTTCAGGAAATTAATCATGGAAGCAAGCGAAATGCAAAGATGTATTAGGTAACTGTGTCCATCCCCTATCCACGCGACAGTGCTCGCTCCAATACAGCTTGTTATTCTATCGTATCTAATTCTAAGGGACTAGCAACGGAGCTGGAACCACATCCTTCAGGAAGAGCGTACCATAACCTAGTAAACCTCAATGTTAAGATTCTTTTTCCTAATATTCAGCTAAGCATTACTTTGTTCAGCTCCATCTACTTATTCCTTTAAGTGGTTCTATGTAATACCATAAAACATTTCTGCTCCAGTTCAGTGTTTACAGCCCTTAAATAAAAGGCACAGTCAGGTCTCCTTTGTTGCCCAGCCAAATTACATACACACATTTTTCTTCCCTTTCTTTTAAAGTCTTTTCCAGTTTGCTTCCTGCAATTAATCCCAGCTCCAATACTTTGCACGACCTTTCAAATGTCATAGAACTGAAAATATTGCAAACACTAAATTGCATAGATTGGTAAATAAGCATATCCCTCATTTCACTGCAAAAACAGTGTTTGTTTCATTTAAAACTATTCATCTTCCTTTTTACAACCAGATCTCAGGAGATCTTTACTAAAGACATCTAAAATGATACAGGCCTGCCTCAGGCAGGAACCCCTTCTATTGCATTATAACTCTTTTTCTTGTATTGAACTTTAAAATAAGAAGACAATCACCTTCTCCCAAGACCACAAAGGTCAGCTGCAGACTTGCAAGCTCATGAAAGCTTTTGATACCACAGAAGTATCAGAAATGTATAAAGATTCCCCAAAACAGGTATTTAATCTGAAAAACTACAAAAACATTCAAACACAAAGTCAATACCTGCAAACTCAGTGAAATCACATTACATTTAACTACATTTATTATTTACAGTTTGACTTGATGATTTTCGAGGTCTTTCCCAACCTGAACAATTCCATGAGACTATGATAAATTTAACATTTCCAGATGGGGTCTACTTCTCCTACTTGCCCAGAGATGCTGATGCATGGAATAGCTTTGTTAGCTGGAAATCCCCGATGACATTTTTATTATGACATTATTATGTCATTTATTATTTATGCATGTAATTGGAGTATGAGTAGTAGACATACCCAAAGAAAGACACCTTGAAGAATTAAGTAAAGCAAATTACATAACACACTCCTGAATCAATACGCCAAGTAAGGCTGGGAATAACTCTAATATACCATTTTTAGAAATATATTAAACATAACTATAGGAAGGGAACATCTTAAACAAAGAATCTTCACATTTTTATTAGCCCAACTCCTGGCCTGTTGCTGGCAACACCTATTTCAACTCCTTTGGACACAAGTGATACAATTTCTGAGATGGAACAATATTCCTGCTGCACATTTGAAGACTGTCCAGTAAAAATGAAGCCACAAATGTGACCACAATATCAAGAAAAAACAAATAAAGGTTTTATGGTATTATACAAGAGCACAATACCACAGTATTATGACTACTTGGAACCCGGGAAACTAAGGGCAAGCTTGAAGAGAGTGAGAGAGAGGAAAACGAATGAGGATGTGGGAAAAACTGCAAATCCACCCAGTGTTGGATTTAATTTTTGAGGAACGCTCTGACTCAATCATCTATTAGCCTTGGAACACCAAACCTCACGCCAACAAGTTCACATAGTGAGACATTAAAATGGAGTTGTTGGATAATGAGCTTTGGGGGCTTGTTTTGGATTGGGTTATTTTGGTGGGATTTTGGGGAGAGGCAGTTAGTTCTTGGAGGGGTTTTGTTCAGGCTTTTATTTTTTAATTATTGTTCTTATTATTTTTGTATTTAATAGAAGACTCCTCTGGCTTTTGCCCAGGCTACCATCCTGGTACTTTATTGCTCTTGTCAGAATGTGAGGGAACACAGTGAATGTGTGTAATTCAACCAATAGGGGAACTTGCAGTAACATTTACTGTCAACTCAATCTGGTAAAACATGAGACAGAAAGAAACACAGACACATGTTACAAAAAAAGCATCTAGGTGGTATTCTTTTTAAATAGTGCTAATCAGGGTATCAATATTAACTAATGCTTTTGATGTAGGATCCTCAGGAGAACTTCATCCCCACACAAAGGAGTGAAGGGGGAAGAAAAAATCCAAACAACCAATGAAAGAAGTGGCCTGTGAAGTTGCTAGACAGGTCAAGGCATCCAAGAAATTACTATTCCAGAGCAGTTAGATTTTTATATCTGTTAGTGAGTTTAGCACACTGCTCCTGTTGGCTTGCAGTGAGTGCAGGCGGTCAATTCACCTGTTTCTTGAGAGATGAGAACACAAGGAACAAGAGCAAGTGGCTTCTGAGAAAGTCTTCCTCTAAAACATTCTGCTTAACAGCCTAAAAAAATATAATAAAACTGCAAAGAGTCAAGGAAGACTTTAAGTTTTTCTAGACTTGACGCCTAAACCACAAGATAATTTTCATCTTTCCATTTCCTTACTTGTTAAATGTATGCAGCTCAATTTTCATGGCAAATACCACAACAAGAGATATCCCAATTCCATGACAAGATATATTCCTTGTTGGTGGACTTGAAAGATCTAGTCAGGGGGTCAAATCCAGATTTACATTCAAGTTTCCTGTGATGACAGACTGGCAGAGCTGGGGGAGTTCACCTGCACAAGAGAAGGCTCCAGGGAGAGCTCCGAGCCCCTGCCAGGGCCTGAAGGGCTCCAGGAGAGCTGCAGAGGGACTGGGGACAAGGCATGGAGGGACAGGACACAGGCAATGGCTTGCCAGTGCCAGAGGGCAGGGCCAGATGGGATCTTGGGCAGGAATTCCTGGCTGCTCAGGGAGGTGTAGGAGTCCCCATCCCTGGGGATGTCCAAAGGACACCTGATGTGGCACTCAATGCTCTGGGCTGGATAACAAGGTGGGGATCAGTCACAAGTTGGACATGATGGTCTTGGAGTTTTCCAACTTCAGTGATTGTGATTTTGTCCAAAAAACACCTTGCTCCTTTCTCCAGCCTGTTGCCCATATGCCAGATAGAGATCCCCATCTCCTCTTTCTTCTCCCATACAAAACTAAGGAACGGCTAGCACAGCAAAGTCAGCACAGACCTGCTGCTTCCCTCCTAAGTTTCACTCCTCCAAACTCATGAAGCACCTCAGCACTGGTACCTGCAGCAACTCCAGCCAGCTTCTCTATCAGCCTCCAGGAGAGCATTCAAAAACAATTAAATAAAACTCCAAATATAATCACAGCTGAAAAACTTGAAGTTACACATCTTGGGAATACTCTAGCTGCCACCCATATTACTGAGAAGATCTGCTGACACTCCTTGGAGCCTGCCGCCTCTCCCCAGTGCAATGGGCACGTTATTTTATAGTGCAGCATGTCCCTGTTTTTCCTTTAAGAGGTAACATTTTATTTGTGTGAGGTAACTTCTTCCTCTACACTACCTGCCACACCAAGGAAGAGGAAAACTCTGAGTGTTAATTCTCTTGCTTGAAACCTGGTCCACCAGCAACTGGATGAAGCAGGGAAAGTCCCCCATGGACCTCACGAGGGGTGCTGCATCCCGAGTCTCACTGGCACGACACTCTGTGGAACACACTTCATGAAAACTCAACGTTCAGACAATTTTGCTGCCAGTTTTTCAACAAGTTTCTGCTCAATTTATGAAAACGGCAAGTTTTGGGACCTTGCAACTTGGCCAGAGTTAGTAAACTTTAAGAGGGATTGTAAATGGCACATCTCTATCCACAGCTCCGCTCCCCTAAGCCCCCCTTCCCAAATCTCAAGAGCCTGTTCCAAGGCATGAAGGCTCCAAAACTCCTCAATAAAACAGATGTAAGAATTCAGCATTGGTTAAGTAACATTTTTCCCTAACCTCATTCTCAGAAACAGAAGAACTGTTTTCAATTAAAGCAGTGCCAAAAAAATTAAAAAAAAAAAAAAAAAATCTAAAAAAAAAAGAGCTTAAGGAAGATACTCAGTATGAAAAGTTTCATCACAAACAACCGAAGTCTGAAAAAAAATTATGAGCAATTGAAAATTGGATTTCACTACAGAAAGTGCTCTATAAGCTTATCTTGAGGCATCAATACCAGCTCCAGCCATACAAACATTATTAAAATGGCAGGTTTAATAATGAAGTGTTGAGGAAAGTGGCAATGCTGAGGAGTGAAATCCTATCCCCAGAACAAGCGTGCCACAGGCAAAACTTTTCATTATCTTGACTAGCAGAAAATGCCTCCTCAGCTGAAAGAACCCGGTGTCCCTGCTCCCTCTCAGAGCAGGGCGTGAGCTCCTGCCAAGGCTGACGAGCTGTTTTATGTCAGCACCTGCCCTTTGGCTCTGCTCTCGGCACTGACATCAACTCCAGCAGCATCAGACAGGAACACGTTTCTGTCACCAGACACCACAGCTGGAGCCGCACCAACAACACAGGGCTGCAAACCCACCAAACACTGTTTGAAGCCTTCTTATGGATCCAACACCAACTGAATTCCCTCTCTTTTGGGTTGATGGCCAGTGTGGAGGGAATGGTGTAGGGAAAGGTTTTGGTGTGACAAATTTACTACAAAACCAGAACACAGTGGGGGGAAGAAAAAGGCTGACTAAGTATTACTGACTCTGCCTGCATATTTTTTCCCAGCAAAAACTGATAGTTAACATTGAAATTATATAGAAACATGTGCTAACACTCATCAACTTTACTATTAAAGACTAAAATTACACATATAGTATTGAGAAAGTTTTGGTTCCAAATACTGATTTGCCAATTTATGGAATGAATTACACAAAGATTTGCATTTATATAAAAAAATATATTTAGAGGCACATTATTTTTTTCTCTAGCACACACATTCAGTTCAAAAATATTTCATCTTCAGTACCAAAAAATGTTTTTACCACAGGGCAAGGGATTCCTCTGTGCTTTTCCTGTTCCTAAGCATTTTGCAATAGTGCCAAGCCATTAAAGAAAAAGAGTTTGCTCTCTGGGAGCAGAGCTAGGAAATAGTGAGGACTACCTAGGAGTTAAAAAAACAAATCTGAGCAGTAGGACTGTCCTCGAGGGTGACACCTGGTACCACCAACTCCAGATTTTCACATAGATCTCACTTGCGTGGATGTTGCTTGGCAATCCCAAGGTACCCCAGGCAAGCCCTACAATGCAGACAACCTCTGTAGGCCTCCAGCATCAGCAGCTGCCCCCTGAGGAGAAACATCCTTTTTAAGCTACCAAGTTTTGAGTAAATAATCGGAATGTCGTAATATTTTTCGTAAAAAAACGTTTTTGCTATCCCAAACATTCACAGAATCACAGAATTATTTGGGTGGAAAGGGACCTTCAAGACCATCTCATTCCATGGGCAGGGACACCTTCCACTATCCCAGGCTGCTCCAAGCCCTGTCCAGCCTGGCCTGGGACACTGCCAGGGATCCAGGGGCAGCCACAGCTGCTCTGGGCACCTGTGCCAGGGCCTGCCCACCCTCCCAGCCAGGAATTCCTGCCCAAGATCCCATCTGGCCCTGCCCTCTGGCACTGGCAAGCCATTGCCTGTGTCCTGTCCCTCCATGCCTTGTCCCCAGTCCCTCTGCAGCTCTCCTGGAGCCCTTCAGGCCCTGGCAGGGGCTCGGAGCTCTCCCTGGTCTCCCTGGAGCCTCCTTTTCTCCAGGATAAAACTCAATCCACATTCCCACAATGATTACTCAGTAAACTTCATGGAAAATCATAAATGCAACCAACCTGTTTGGCACGAGCTGACAGCAGGGGCTTGTAAGCAGGCCTCTTGCAAAATAACTAAAATTAGCAAGATCAGACAATGAGAAACACCTATGTGCTGTATCTACATCTTATAAAATCACCTGAAATTGTTTGGTAGGTGGGAATCTTATGCACATTATCACATGCAAACAGTGTTTTATCACATGTTTTATTAACCTTGAAGCAAGGCCCAGCACATGAGGATAAAGATCAGGACAGTGGAATTTTATTCCCAGCTGCAACGTCAACTGATTGTGTAATTTTAGCCAAGCTTCAAGCATGTTATTTCCTCTTTTTCCCCTATCTATAAAAATGAGAATTTTCTACTTAATAAGGGCCTTTACATCCTGATGCCCTTGGCCTGAATGTGCATTGTTCCCATGCTGATGTCCCAATTTCCTAAGAGATCTCTGACCCACTGAAGAGAGTCAGAGCAGATTATATACACACAGGGATTACACACTCATTGTGTATTTACACACAACTAGCTAATGATATAGATACAGAGAACATATCTAATTATGCAGATATAATTATATAGATATATAAAAAGACAGATTTTTGCCTGAGGGATCCTCTCAGAATGACAATTGCTGAGAGAAGCAGTTCAATAAATATAAAATATTGAGGCTAAAATTAGAAGCCAGCAGTGAATTAGATGGATAAACGTGAAGCCAAATTTGAAATTACGTAAACCAAAACAGTTTTTTCTTAGAAATAATTTTGTAGTTTGTATTATCTACATTTCTCCATATATATTTGCTTTGATATATTTGCATATGTGAATTTGCATATGCATTTACATATGCTGTATATACATCTTATAAAACCACTTGAAATTGTTTAAGTAGGAATCTTACAAATTACCACATGCAAACACCATGACTCCTAAGTATATGTTATATTGATATAATATGTTTTAGATTTAGGAAACAATTTATTCTCATATGTCATTTATACATGCTTAATTTTTATATCTCTAGGTACTTTGATACCTAAATGGTGTATTTTTCTATGAATACACTAAATATATACATACACTAGACTGGGCCATATATATTTTGTATTACTAGATGTAAGTATGTTCATATTTTTCTGTATAGTCTATATTTTATTTGCATGTTATAGTTTTTCTGTTATGTACATACACATCCACACACAGAACTAAGTGAGTACCAAATAACTGTCAAATGCTGTGGCATCTAAAACATCTCTCATTCTTGGCAGAATTAATTTGATCCTTCCAGCTGAGAGTAAACTCTGCTGAAACCTCCCATATATCTACTTTCTTTTGCAGACAAGAAAAAAATCTTTGTTCCAACGTCATGCTATGGCTGCCCCATCCCTGGAAATATCCAAGACCAAGCTGGAAGAAGCTCTGAGCAATCTGTGAAAGGTTGTGAAACCTAGCGAAAGGTGTCCCTGTCCATGGCAGGGGGGTGGAACAAAATAGTTTTTACGGTCTCTTCCAACCCAAACCATTCCAGGATTCTACAATTCTGTGATCAGATTCTTTTCCTAAAAACAAAAATCCCAACAGTCTCCTACACAGATATGTCTACAATTTGTAATTTAAGTCCATTAACTATGAAACATTTAGAGGATTCTTCTGGTTCCAAAATTTCATATCAAAGTGAGAATTATTTTCCTAGTTAGCAGTTTCAGGATAGCACTTACCCTAAAGATTAAGAAACAGGTAAGAAAAAAGGTTCAGCTTATGAATTGCTAGGTGGCAATAAGACAACTTCAAGTCACCACAAGAGGGCTCAGAGAGGATGTCTCTGTTAGAGACTCTGAACAGACAAAAAAAGCACCATGACTCAACTGCAGAGAAAGGAGACTACTGAAAGCAGAAGGATTAAATCTTTTTCAAATCAGAAAAGAAAAAGGTATATAAGCTTTGGCAAGTACTGTGCTAAACCAAAATGAGTTGATCCAAAAGTAATTTGGGAACAGCCTGCTAAAGGTATAAAAATCAACAGTAAAAGCTTTTCCAAACAACCTGACAGCTCCTCAAAAAGGCCAAGAAGCTGTGAAGAGGAGCGCCCTGGGAAGGTCAGGCTCTGCCAAATGAACTGCTCTGGGTGCACTTCCCAACACTCTCCACGCGCTCCATCAGCAGATCTGATGCATAACCACCAAAAGCAGCAACTGCTGTGGTGTCCTCTCTTGGCAACAGGTCACCTCGAGCAGCTGAAGGCTCTGCAGGAGCCCAAAAGGTGTGGGGCTAATGTGTATGTCCCAAACACCAACAGCCGGATGGCTGTGGAGCCAGCCAAGAACCAGGAACAGTTGTTGGGAATAACAGCCAAGGGTTGTCAGTAAGAACACAAATGAGAAAGACCAGGATGTGGCTGCAGAAGGGGCCATATGGAGGAAGGGCAGCACTTTTCTGGGACAAAGCTCCTTCCCTTCCCTTCCCTTCCGTTCCCTTCCCTTCCCTTTCCTTCCCTTCCCTTCCCTTCCCTTCCC
>VZRL01000911.1:0-18893 GCA_013397895.1 Origma solitaria | reverse complement strand
CCTTCCCAAACCTTCCCTTCCCAAACCTTCCCAAACCTTCCCTTCCCAAACCTTCCCTTCCCAAACCTTCCCTTCCCAAACCTTCCCAAACCTTCCCTTCCCAAACCTTCCCAAACCTTCCCAAACCTTCCCATACCTTCCCAAACCTTCCCTTCCCAAACCTTCCCTTCCTCTCTTTAGTCCACCCCCCTCTTCCTCTTCACTTTCACTCTACTCCTTTATTGAAATCCACCCCCATGTGCTTACACTAGAAGAACAGGGACTAACACATCAATTTCCATACCAAGTGTGTAATTCACTAAGAAAGCTTCCTAAACTTTTGTGGTCCCTCTGACTTTTGTCATTCCTTTTGACCACAACATCTGGGTGCTCCCTTCCCCTTAAGGGTGGAATATCACGGGCCCAACAGAAGGCTGCCTTTGGAGTAACAACCTTTAAATAAAGGGTCAGGATAGGATTCAGGAGGAAATTCAGAGTTTTTTAGAAATGCAGCATTTTCATAGTGTCCCACAAGACTCAACACTCACATCAAGCCCTGAAAATTTCACATCTAAGAATCCTCACCACAGATACAACTACAGGTAAGCCAAGCTGCTCTTGCTTGAGTTTAAGTAATTTAAAAAAGCATCAGCAGTTGCAGAAACACCTGACTCCACATTAAGGAATGTTCCAATGTAGTCACAGCAGTAAAAGCTCCAGTTCTAATACAAATACCTAAAATCAGTATGAATTTGAGTAAACATGCCTTACACATTCAAGCAGAGCCTATGGGCTTTCTTAACTAGCTATTAATTATCTTTTGAAACAAGCCTGAAAGAAAAAACCAAACAAAATATGATACTGCTTAATTAATATTCTTTTAAGCAAACACAACATCAATTTGTTTGAGGAAGGCATGAATTAAAGGACTCCAAAGCACATTCATAACAAACTGGAAAAAGAAAATGTACAATATATCAACTATGCCAGTCCAAGCTTTTATTTCCTCCCACACCTCTCACGAAGACATAAGAGTTTAATGATAAAACACCCCCATACACATACATGATTGCAATTGATGGATCATGGACCACTTTTAATTTGAGTTGAAAGCATTTGGCATTGTATCAGATTATAAAATCCCTTCCTAAGCTTGGGGAAGGACACAATGATGGCTCCACCGCAAACCATTCTCCATGAAGAACTCTGTCTAGCACAATACCCATAGTAACCAGACAGAACTATATATTTTAATTTATACGGTCATTATTTGTTTTCAAAGCATGCTTCCTAAGGCAGACAAAGTGACAAGACAAAGGGATTGATTTGTACATAAGGTGAAACGATTATTTGGTACTTATTTTCCATCTTTAGTAATTGCACTGTGCTTGTTTCAAGTATGTGCCAAACCACAGTGAAAATCTAATTTAAAATTAATTAACTGGAGAACCCAACATACATGCCGAAGCTAACTTCTACAAAGCTTCAATCCTTTAAAAATTGACTTCTGCAATTTGCAAATATGCCAGTTCTTGACATACCAATAGGATGCTGGAATGACTTAAAAAATTACTCCAAATATTTGAGCATGCCATGAGTTTCAGCAGACTCGTGGTGGCTGCGGTGGGGAGAGAGAGCGCAAAACACAGAGGGGAAAAAAAGATTCTATTAAAAAGACAGGAAGAGAAACACTGTAAGAGTGATTGAGAACACATTATTTTCCAATACACAAACTGCAAAAGCTCGTAAGGTTATTTTTTTCTTCTTCCAGTGAAAATACTAAGAAGCCAAATGGCAAAGATAAAGGTTTTCAATTTAGCAAGGACAAAAATTCCACAAGTAGCTACATATTACAGGGCAAATCATTATCCTGACTAGACAAGCTACATAGGATTACATTTATAACACTTTAGTTGACTACTTTGGAAAATAATTATTAAATTTTATTCTCTATATATTGTTCAAAGTAAGTTTACCTTCAGCTCTGAAAAACTTTTATAAATTGACAAAGTGCTCCAAGGGAACAGGAAAACCACGGAGGAAGAGACAAGACTGTTTACTACTTGTTTTCTTCATATCACTTGATGTACTGATACAGTAAACTTTCACACTCCCATGAGAGCCCATATTAAACATAATGTATTTTCTATTCATAAAGCAGCACCAGCATAAATGGCAAACATACCCAGACCAGCCACACACAATAGCTTTCCCTGCATTTGTTCATTTTAATGCTGCAATTAAATCACTCGGCTCTACCGAGTGCTGTCACCAGGACTTTGTTTTGTGACTGCTACAGCAGTCTAAAATTGTTTGTTTGGGAAACAGTACAACTTTTGCAAAGCTTCAGAGTGTTTTCAAACTCAGGATAGGGAAGGCAAATGTATCTCAGAAAGGGAAAAATTTATATAAATCTTCATTAATAAGCAATTTGAACCAATACAGCAATTATAACAAAAAATGCACTGACAGCAGCCACAGCATGTTAAAAGGTTGTAGAAAAATTAAACAGAACATTGGGCAAGAATAGGAACGTGGCTAATGAGCACATTTTCCATCTAGGCTAAGACTATTTCAGGACAACTCTCTTAATTGCAAAAATGTAAAATGCTGCACTTCCAATTGCATAAAGCCTTTACATAACAAGCAGTTCTCTAACCTAGATTACAAGTGATTCCTGTCCAAAAACAACCATGACAACAATCAAAGGCTCTATAGCTTCTGTCCATCTCCCAGGCTGCTTGATCCAAGAAACAACAAACACCACCTTGAGGGTGATGTTGTGCAGCAAATCCCTAATTCAACTTTTAACAGAAAAGACAGCACACAAAATCCCTGAACTGAAAAACAGGAGAGTAAGTCAAAAATGGGAAAAAAGCCTGAAACCAGTAAAGATTTCTCCATAGCGAAGTGGGATTATCTTTAAGCATGCTGGCAAAGTCTACCTGATGATCACCAAACTACTATCAAGACTGGCTGAAACAGCAGACCTGCCACTAGAAGTTGCTGTGTGCAGATCTTACATTTTATTTTCGGAGCAGATGCTCCAGATGCTGTTTGAGAGAAACCTTGGAAGACCAATGCCACTTCTGAAAATGCCAATGGAAAAACACTTTGCCACCTCTCACTTCTTGGTCACAAGATGATTTAAAGAGGTTGACTGGAAGTAATCGTGAAAGCTTTCTCATTACAGTCACCTGATTCATTCCACAAAATGTTTGGCAACAGGAAAGTCCATGGAGAATCACAAGTAAGATCAGACTTAGTAGTAAAAAAACCCCTATTTAGTCAAGAAAGAGAATGTATCTGCTTGGTATAGTCCTAGACTTGCCATTGTTCTATTATGGATTCTACTTCATTAGGTGGGCTTTTTAACTCAAAAAAACTACTCCAGATTTCACAGATCATCACATCATTACGGTTGGAAACATCTCTAAGGTCAAGTCCAAACATAAATTTGTTGTTGTTCATTGGTTTTCTTGAGACTCAACAATCTAATTACTAAGGAAACTTACAAAAAAGTTACTTTCCTGTATGGAGATACAGATAGAATCACAGAATGGTTTGAGTTGGAAGGGACCTTCAGGATCACCCAGTTCCACCTCCTGCCATGGCAGGGACACCTTCCACTGTCCCAGGTTGCTCCAAGCCCTGTCCAACCTGGTTTTGGACACTTCCAGAGGGGCAGCCACATACTAGCACTCAAGAGTGGCTCACCATGAAGACCGGCCACTCTGCTTCTTCTTCCCAGAAAGTTACCAGCTTTTGAGGACAGAATTTATTTCCAATATCCATAATTTTCACCAAATTAGATTCCTCGGTGAAGATACAACTTTATGGTAAGTCTGGACTACTGTCTGAATAGCTCTGGAGTCAGCCACACGTTTGGACAAAATGCTGTCTGTCTACGTCGTGCTCTTCATATTGTGATGTGGAAAAGCAGGACTCACTTCAGCAGGACATTCACTTCAACAGCACTGCTTCATTCCCAGTGCCTGAAGAGAATCTTAATCTAACAAGTCTACACAACTTCAACCAAGTGCTAATATCAAGAAGTCCAAAATCAGTGTTCAAGACTCTTAAAATTTCAATTTATCTGACTTTGCAACCACAGGCAAATCAATCAATTACTAGGAAAGGGAATTTTTATTTTTACTTTTTTTTTTTAGGAGATTGCAGGTGGTAAGACCGGCAAGTAGATATTTCACTTCCACTGATCAGCTGTTTGGAATGGATATTTGGGAACAAGCCCTCATGCTACAATAATTTTCTATACTAGGACATAAGACTTCCTAGAAAATCTTCCAGGTGAAGAGAATACATGTGTTTTTAGCAGTGTGCTTATAGATTTACAACTACTTTCTCTCCAAGGAGAGCCTTTCCAACCCAAAGGAATCTTTATTCCATTACACAGTACAGGTGTTGTTTCTGGTTAGATACATGCAGTTGTACAAAACATTTTTGGACTAGTCACTAGGACTCAGAAGTATGATGTCAAATTTTGTTGATCAGAGCTGTCAGAGGCATTCAAGCTGCTGTGCCTGACTGCCACCACCCACAAGATCATAAACAGTTTATTTATATACCCTAGCAAGTACCCGTTATGCAATTTATTGTTGAACTCATTACATTCTTGAAATTGCCAATTACTGTTCTATTTTCCAGACATGTTTTTACAGCTGTTGTTCTTTTATCATTTCAGAAATTCTAAAATATACCTTTCCTGTACAGGTAATTTCTCATGAACATCATCACATCTGGCACTAGAGAAATCCTATGTAGTTCCAAACATTATATTTGGAAAATAATTCTGTTCTCTGTTGAGTAAAACTATTTTCTTTTGACTATTTTGTTCTAGTTGCCACACTTTTCTGTAGGAAACAGCTCTTTACAAAAAAGACCCAAGTGTTTGTTGCTGACCACAGAGATGAAAGCTCTTCATAATATTATTTAAATTACTATATATTAATAAATTCTAATATTGCATCTTAAGATTTTAGTTCTTTCATCTGAAAGATGTCATGTATTTCCTCAGGACTGGAAGTGACTGGGGACATTTTATTTCAACACTTCCACCAGACACCAATGTGTTCTGCATGTGCTGTACCACACCAGATACCTGGTTTGCACCATCTTTCTTTTTAAATGGCTAAGTATTTTAACTATATACTTTTTCTAACGGAGGTTTTCTGACTGTTTTCAGCATAAAATGTGTAAAAAACTCAACACAGTTCACCCAACACACTAGGAAAAATTAAATACTCCTCTGTTTCTTCCATCACTGTGAATCCAAAGCATGATCAAGAAGCGTCCCTTCTTTCCTTGGAGGACTTTGTACCATTGCTAAAGCTAACAGGCTGAAAGTTTAGGGTTTCATCTCAAAAGATTTCCTCTGAAGCTACAGGGAATCTGCATAAGCGCACAATGTCTCTGTGCATAACCAGACCCTAGAACCAGTATTGCACATTTTAAATCCATAAATACACATCCTTTGCCATGCAGAGGAACATGAAGGCTTTTATACCTACCAGATACTCTCTCATGTCATCTACCAAAAAATCCTTTACTTAGGAAGAAATTCCTGCCAGTGAAGGTGGTGAGGCCCTGGTCCAGGCTTCCCAGGGCAGCTGTGGCTGCCCCTGGATCTCTGGAAGTGTCCAAGGCTGGGTTGAACGGGACTTGGAGCAACCGGGGATAATGGAAGGTGTCCCTGCCCATGGATGGGCTTTAAGATCCCTTCCAACACAAACTACTCTGTGATTCTGTGATTTTATGATTAATGGCAGTCCTGGGGGTTTGCTCTCTTTCCAAATAATGGTACAGATTCTGTTATGTTTGCACAAAACCTTCAGAAGTATTCACAGAGTAATCTAAAACCAGCTTATGTACGTAGCAAAAAAGACTATTCAGGCATGCAGCCTCTAGTAAAATTTGTGTTTAAGAGCTTTGCCAGTCCAAAAGTTTGAAAGCCTGGTAACTGCAACACAGGATCTTCCTTGAGAACACAGAGACAAAAACAACAAAGATGGTTCTCAACAAATTACTGACTTCTCTCTTATTCTACTGGCTAATCCTTCTCCCCACTTTTTTTTGACTCTCACTACACAAAGCAATGTATTGAGGCAGATATTACATGGCTCTTACAGTAAGAACCAGCTGTGAAAGAGCTGTTTCTTGCCTGCAAAGTCCTGGTTCATCTAGCTCTAATTCAGACCTGCTAAAAACTAGTTTGTTCTAAAGGCTTAAATGAGTCTATAAATCCACCATTCCCCCAAGGTTCAAACCTAGCTGCATGACAGACATCACAGAATGGTTAGGGTTGGAAGGGACCTTTCAGACCAGCTCATGCCACCCTCCTGACATGTTTTGCGTGAACTAAGACCAACAGGAAAGTAAAAGTTCTCAGTTCAGGTTGCAAGTACAGGCCTATATATTTATCAGCTACAGAGTCTCATACTGCCGAACAAAAACCCAGAATACTAGCTGGAATGCTAAGAAATTCAGTCTTTTAACAATTACAAGGAATTATTCCAGAGTTAGACTCATTCTGAAATTTTTCATTTAGACAGAAAATATTATCCTGTTCCTGACCACAATTCTCTTATGAAACCTAGTTTTAAATTTATTACCTACCCAATTCAGCAGAAGAGTGACAAGGTCTCAACTCTGTCATTATTAATATCCACAAAAGGAATACAGGGTTTGGATTCCAGCCAAGGAAAATCTGTCCATTGTACTGCAGCATTTCTACCAGTAACAGTCTACCTCAAACCTCACAAAATGCTCAAAAAGAAGGGGGGAAAGGAGCAGAGCTTGGCACAAAGGAAGAAATACTATCTAGAGACCGATCTAGAAAAGCCAAATATGAAAGCATTTGCTTAACATGCTAAATAAAAATAATGATGTGCACGAGCCTGTCAGACCAACTTGCTCTCCACTTGGCATAAGCAAGCTCCTAACAATATTCTAACAAAGGAAGTTTCTTACCATTAAGTCTTGGATATACATTCACATCAGGAATGGCTTTACATCCACAACAGCAGGATGCAAATATAGGCAAGAGCCTTCATGTCCGCCAGCCAAATCATACCTGGGGTAGAGATGCCAGAGTCATCCATCTACCTACACCTACTCCACCTTCCCAGCTCCACAACATCCCCATTCTTTATCTTACAGGACAGAAATAGAAAATGGAAAGGACTAGGAGACAAAATGGGAAACTCAGGCAATATGGGATTTGCTTCTGTCATTTCCTCTGCCCCCTTCCATATATCTAGTCTTTCCCTTTACTTTACACAGTTCTACGTTTACAATGCTTAGTTTTGTTAAACTCAAATATTTGTTGATGAAAGATAAAATTAATAAAGCTGCATTCCAGCTATGGTGCTGGTAACGTTTCTTCCCACTTGCTCCAGCCCTTCACCCAGTCAGCAGCTGAGCCTGCACAACAGCAGCACATCACTTCTGTCTGAGCCACGTCCCCTCACCTGTGACAGTCACCATCAACCAGACATCAACTGACAGAGCTTCGCAGCAGCATGGCTCTGAGCTTCATGTGCATTCAAAATCCAAATAAAAATCTAATTACTTAGAAGCAAGAAAAAAATTCACACTTTCCTGTAAGGATAATAATTGAATTTCCATGTAATGCAGAAATTTATTTTTCAATAATGGAAATCCATTCTTTTCAACCAGGATGTCTATTCCTAGGTGCCACATTCCTTTCTTGTTAATAGTATTTTTCTTTCCCCAAAGTGAGTCACTCTGGAAAATGCCATTCACTTGAAAGAGAAAAATTGACAAACAACCCCAACTGTCACAAAAATGAATGTTCATGCTCAGTGCTACAACTACCACATACCAATAACTTAAACCTCAATCACAAAAGTACAAAATTACTCAACAATAGTAACTGGCCTCAGGACAAGGAAATAAAACTTAAATCTGCAACTGTGAAAATAGTTTCTACTAATACACTGCTAAGCACATGATCTGTTTGGCTTTGCTCTGCTTTGGCTGGGAAGTCTTTCGCAGAAAGACGGAAAAAGTTTTTGATGGCTTATTCAAAAGGAAAAATAGCCATTTATCAGGTTATGTAAAAATCTCATACTTGTGTTGGAAACTACAATTTGGCAGAACACATTCAATTACCACTGGGTCTTCTAGAACATTAGGTAAAAAATAACGATGGTATAATCACATTAAGGGTTTGTCTTCTTGGTTTAAGACTAAGATTTTAGTCAAAGGCCTCATTAAATCTTAGATCATTCTGTGCAGAGCTTAGCTCCTCTGTGGGTCTACAAAAACAAGGAAGTACAACTATAATCCATAGAAATAAAAGAAAGATGGAAAGACTTCCAAGTTTTTTATGCTTAAAAGTAGAGGAACATTTTCCCCTCTTGAATAAAAATTATTCATTAGAAACTACAGCTGTCAAAATGAAATTATTTGTGAAATCAACCCTCAAAATCAGAGTCAAACACTTCAGTCCATATATGCAACATTGCAAGTATGTGCTCGTAAGAACATACCCAACAAGGCTCAAGAGAAAACACAGTCTGAGCCATTTCCAGATGGTGTGTAGCTCCAGTGAGGTCGTAGCACCTCAAAATTACAAAATTAATTATATCAAAGATTTTCACAGTATTTCCTCTTATCATAGAATGGTTTGGGTTGGAAGAGACCTTAAAGACCTCATTCCAGCCCTCTGCCACATGCAGGGACACCTTCCACTAGACCAGGTTGCTCTAAGCCCAGTCCAGCCTGGCCTTGGACACTTCCAGGGATGGGACTTCTCTTATCCTTCAAAATATTTTTGTCTTGCAGTCTGCAAGTTCAATGTATTCTTTGCATACCAACCACAATAAAAAAATGCAAACAACTAAATTTTAAGCAAGGTTGCATAGGAAAATAAAAGCACAGCTTTATGATTTGAGTCAAGGACCAAAGCTTCTGTATACATTTGCAAGACTGCAATTTGAACTGCAAATGTACACACAAATGGACACAAACATTTCGACTACAGATTAAAGACAGTCAAGCATTCATCTGATTCTGAGTCTTGGCACTGGTCAAAGTTTTGCTTTCACAACACACATTTGTTTTCCTTCATTTCCTTTAGAGATCCAGCAAAACCTACCACAGTCATAATCTCCTAATAGCACTGTATTCCTTAGCACCACACATATTCAAAAGCCAGAATGACAATTTCTACCTGCATTAATTACTTGTTTATAGAGCCAGTTAATTACCCATCTCCTTCTGGACAGGTGCTTAGCACTTGCAAGACAGATACCACTTTCTGCAAAGAATATTCTTGTCTCATAAGTACTACTACTAAATAAGAGTTCATCTGCAGGCTCCTTAGGTAAATTATTCTTTATATTTAAGTATTGCAGGTGAGTAGACTAACATCACAGATTATGACTTCTCCCCTGACAAACTTACTGAAGGGCAAATAAAACTGTTTCAGAACTTGTACTAATTTGATCATGACACAGAACTTCCACATCTGAAACGTGCTGCTCCTATCACGAGTCCATTCAATGCTCTACATAATTGATATAATATGAATAAACTACTCTTTCGCTTTGTACATGTCAAGAAGTCTACTAGACTTCAGGAATTATCTGGGGAATGGGTTAAAATACAGACCTTTCTTGCAGATGCACGAAAAAAAATCATCATTTATTTTGGGGAAGGAGCAGAAAGCTAGAGGTGAAAGGGAACAGGGAACTAAACAGAAGCACACAGACACCCTTTCCTCTACCCTTGTTTCACCTATAATGTATCAATAATGAAATAAATATAAAATCTTAAAGAAAAAATGCAAAAGAACAGAACATGATAACTTCACAAAACTGGTACTCCAGTATCCTACTGGAGAAAACAAAACACGCAGAAAATGGAGCTAGCTAATCAATATTTCCAGACAGGCAGAGCAGAGCATTGCCTTTTCTTTCCTTTAGTCTTTACACACACGACCAATCAATAAAACCACAAAATTTAACTATTAAAAGGAGTTTCACACGCCAGGCAATGCAACTCTCCTGCTCTGCTGAACATGGACAATGGTTAAAATAAGTGATCTGATGTCTGAATACTCCCACTCCAAAACATGGCACAGACATCTGGCAGGACAATGAAGGGAAAACAGTTAATGTGTTATTCAGTAACATGTAATTTATTAACAAATGCAGCTTCTGATGGATTTAATCTATGAGCAAACCTGGAAAACGATTTTTAAGAAAGAACAATAAAATGCCAAAGAATGTGTTGTGCTTTATCAATGTTCCTCATCCTGACCTGAAATGCAACTCAGTTTCTATTATCCATACACTTTCCAACCTGTCAAGGGCACCTATCAATTTCCAGACATCAAGTTTAAATCTTTCATAACATGGCATCAGTGCCTCTGGAACAAATGGAACATCCTTTTTCCTGACCTATCCAACCATGTTCAAAAGAAACCATGCAGCTAAACATCACAGCCTGTGCAGTTCACTGCAGGTATTTTTAAAATTATGAAGAAAAACTCCCCTATGGAGTTCTAAGTCATACGTGTTATTTTTATGTCCCATATTAGCGCAAAAAATCCCAATCCTTTCAGTCATTTATTAACGCTACAAAGTCTGTATCTGCCATGCAGAAAGAGTACCATCAGGAAGTTCAAGATCATAAAACCTTAGAATGATTTGGGCCAGAAGGGACCTTAAAGCTCATCCAGTTGCACACCTGCCATGGGCAGGAACACCTTCCACTGTCCCAGGTTACTCCAAGCCCCAATGTCCAACCTGGTCTGGGACACTGCCAGGGATTCCAGGGACAGCCACAGCTGCTCTGGGCACCTGTGCCGGGGCCTGTCCACCCTCCCAGCCAGGAATTCCTGCCCAAGATCCCATCTGGCCCTGCCCTCTGGCACTGGCAAGCCATTGCCTGTGTCCTGTCCCTCCATGCCTTGTCCCCAGTCCCTCTGCAGCTCTCCTGGAGCCCTTCAGGCCCTGCCAGGGGCTCGGAGCTCTCCCTGGAGCCTTCTCTTGTGCAGGGGAACAGCCCCAGCTGTGCCAGCCTGGCTCCAGAGCAGAGGGGCTCCAGCCCTGGAGCATCTCCGTGGCCTCCTCTGGAGTGGCTCCAGCAGCTCCAGCTCCTTGTGCTGTTGTTCCCAGGGCTGGGGCAGCTCTGCCGGTGGGCTCTCACCTGAGCACAGTGTCTGTTAACATTGTACAAGAAACATAGCAGCCTATGGGAAGAAGATACTGAACCTTTAACTCACAGACTTTGGACTGTTTCTCAGACAGCATGGATGGTCAAGCATCTCTGTCATTTCAAATGTGCTAAAAAATGAACTGAAAAAATACTGGTGTTTTTTAAAGCCCTTTCACACCTCTTGCTAAAATAAAGATTAGGCAAGTGATGAATACTCCTGCTGACATGAGATTACAAGTTGAAGAGTTATGGATTTCTTACTATCCCCCAGCTGAAATTTATGGGACTTTAAGAAAACGTCAAGTATAACTGGTTTTATTGCTCGAATTTGTTCTTTACATAACTGATTATTGACATTTTCTAATTATAAATATTGTCTTTATTTCAATTTCAGTACTTTTCTATAGCGAAGAATAATTTGGAAAGCAAGAAATACCTGCTTTTCACCCATATAAAGTTCCTTTTTCTCTAGCCCTAATCCTTGCAAAATACCAAGTTTAAAAACTTTGTTACAGTACATCAGCTTGCTTCTTGGTTTCCTTTAACAAGCAATTTCCCCTGAAGAAGTAAAGAAAAATCAATTTTGAGCCAATACGTTTTCTCTTCTCTTTTATAATGGGTTATTTGAAGCTGCTCAGGTTTTGGAATATCAGGATAAATGTCAGGGAGATAAATCACCAACACACCTCGTGAAACTTGCTGCTGCACTCTCAGTAAACAAGCTGGAGCATATGGTTACAATTAGGGTTTGTATGACCACAGAAATCAGAAGCTCTAGTCACGAACCACAGCCTCGCTGTGCTGTGCACTGATGGTCCCTGCTCCAAACAGCTCACAGAGAGCTACAGCACAGCTCCCAGCACAACACAAGCCTGGGCAGCGTCAGACAGACATCACAGCAAAGAGGCTTTACAGACTTTAAAAACACATAAGCCTCCAGAATGCTAAGTATGAAATATTTTGTCACTGTCACAAGGGTGGGGTGGTGGCAGTCAAGGGTCCCCAGGAGCATCAGCTCTCCAAAATAAAGAAAAAAAAAGTAGTTTCACAGAATCCCAAAATGGGTAAGAATGAATCATCTGGTCCCAGCCCCCTGCTACAGCAGGGTCACCCCAGAGCAGTGGCACAGAATTGTGTCCAGCTGGGTCTGGAATATCCCCAGTTAGGGAGACTTCACAGCCTCTCCAGTCTGTTTCAGGGCTCAATCACTGCACAGGAAACGTCTTCCTCCTGTCCAGGTGGAGCTTCCTGGGCATCAGTTCCTCTTGTGTCATTGCTGGATCCCATGGAGCAGAGCCTGATCCATACTCCGGAAACTTCCTGCAGACATTGATGAGGCTCATCAAAGTCAATGGAAGACTTCTAAGAATTATCAAACCCAGGAAAAGACAGTGTTAATTGCTCTTCTGGGAAAGGATGCTTTCCTGTCACTGCATGTGCAAAGAGCAGAGCTCACAGAGCAAAGCCCATGCCACAAATGCAGCCAGTTCTAATTAATGGTGGTTTACTATCAAAAACATGTTTGTGAAACTTCCAGGACTGATCAAGAATTTCTTGGAACCCATCATGGATGGTTTGGGCCAGAAGGGACCTTAAAGCCATGGGCAGGGACACCTTCCACTATCCCAGGTTGCTCCAAGCCCCAATGTCCAACCTGGTCTGGGACACTGCCAGGGATGCAGGGGCAGCCACAGCTGCTCTGGGCACCTGTGCCAGGGCCTGCCCACCCTCCCAGCCAGGAATTCCTGCCCAAGATCCCATCTGGCCCTGCCCTCTGGCACTGGCAAGCCATTGCCTGTGTCCTGTCCCTCCATGCCTTGTCCCCAGTCCCTCTGCAGCTCTCCTGGAGCCCTTCAGGCCCTGCCAGGGGCTCGGAGCTCTCCCTGGAGCCTTCTCTTGTGCAGGGGAACAGCCCCAGCTGTGCCAGCCTGGCTCCAGAGCAGAGGGGCTCCAGCCCTGGAGCATCATTATTTCTTAATTATACCACAACTGTCCTGGTTTCAGATCCTCGTCATTTAGAGTCCCAAGTGCTTGGTGGAGCTGGGGCCAAATGCCACCAGAGGTGCTATTGCTGTATAATCACTCTGTACCCTCACATCATCCAAATACAGAAAAATAAATTAGATTTCAAGAAAAATAACACAACAACAGTGTATGTCAAAGGAAGGGTCTCAGAGCTTGACAGTGAATACATCTCTGGCCTGCAGAGATTCATACCAGACACAATGTATTTCTGCACTAATGTGATTATGGCGGAAGGTGAGTTTTTGTCATAAAAACTTGAAAACTCTTAAAGGGTTTGCTTGAGACAATGAGGCACGGCTCTAGCAGCAGTTCAACCCAATTTCAAACCAGCTCCGTGGCCCATGCATAACCCAAGCAGAGATTTTCAGCAGGCTCAAGCTGCTGTGCACCTCTTGCTGACTGGCCCTGACCACAGCTTCACAACCAACTCAACCACTTATTTTCAAAGTACCTGTGGTTGAACTGCAGCCACACGCTTCACTCTGGTTCAGGCACATCTTCAGGGGAACTAAGAGAAAGGTTAAAGATCTGGAAACTACCTCAATCTTCCCATTCAGACAGATGAAAATATCACAGTTACAGTGTCAAGGGGATGACACTTACAGACTGTAAGCAAGAAGGAACACGAACAGACAGAACTGGGAAAGAAAACCCAAATGTACATTTGCATTGTGGTGGGCATGAACAGGCAATTAAGCATTGACTAAGCACCAGAGATAGATACCAGATCTGTGACACACCATGAAAAGTATCTGGAAAGTAGAAACAAGCAGAATGAAGTATTTCTTATCTGAGAAATGGGTTGGTAGAATGATAAAAAATAACAGACATGTTGTTAGCACCTTTCTGTATCTCTCTACTTTGATATATTTTAATGCAGATACTAGAAATCAGGCTATATAAAATTTAAGAGGAAAAACATATTACATGAAACATTAAATATTAATAAATAGTTTTCTTGTAAAGATAAAGATTACCATGCAAATGCTTCTATTAATCAGCAAGTAGCACCAAAAAGATACGAATAAGATATAGTATATGTAAATCACAGATGTACAACAGAGGTCTGATACCTTCAGGTATCCTAATGTTGAACAGCCAAATGCAGAGTGAAGCACACACTTGCATGATACAAAGTCATTAACGACCAGGAATGTTCGCCTAGCTCCCACGAAGGAATACAGACGAGAGAAAACAAGTCATCACTGACCACTACACACTGAGTTCTGCAATTTCTATTAATGCTACAACAGTACATTTGTGTGCCAGATTAGTTATGATGATGACTTAGGTGATTAATGAAGCTGAATCTGATTACTGACTCTGCTTTAGTTGCTCACAGATACAGCATTGTAGCCCTCACATCTACAAACACCCAAACAGCAGAAACCAAGTCAATTAGATCCCAGTGTTGCAGTAACTCCTTACTTCTGCCAGATGTGTTAGTGTCTGGGGTTGTTTTTAATAGCAAAGTATAAACTGCATCCACTATTTCAAAGGAAACCATTTAAACTGACTTATTTTTCAATAGTATTGAGTAGCACTATCATTTCCCTGTCTTAGCACATCATCTGCTTGGCAGTTCCTCCCTCTAACAAGGATTTTATTTTGCAAGCAATATAATGACTAATTTTTAAAAAATTGCTTGTCCACAAAAAGTTGTCTCAACTCAGTTGACTGTAGACTATGAATTGCCAAATGTTAATAAATCTCAAAAACAAAAGAAGAGGGCACTTACAGCCAACAAAAAAACTTGGGTTTGATGGTAAGTTGGTTCAATGCACTTTGTGAACCAAGAGTAATTAATTTCTAGTTTCCAATAAATGAGTTTCTAATATCTAAACACTACTGCCATGCATACTGATGTCATTTATGCTTCATAACACTGCCCCAGATCTAGAAGCACTTCACAATTACTTTGCACACCTACTGAAAGACCACAAAGACAAAGCAAAGCTGACTCAGTAGAGAAAAATCTCCTTTATGAAGCAACAAAAATAAATATCATTATTTTCTCCCTCCTTCCAAAACCACCATTGTTTCTTTAATTATTGGAGCATAACAGAATTGGCAGGACAATCCAATCCAGGTATTTTATATCCAGGATGGAGAAAGGTCCTTGCACCAAAGTAACTTGGATTCAGAGGCCAAACCCAGAAGTAATTGGTGTGAGGATGTTGGCTGTGTGGTTTCAGAGTCAAGGCAGTTCATGAAAGGAAGAAAAACAGGCTACAGAGGATGAGAAGCAGGAGAAGGTTAACTGTGGGAAAGGGTAAAATTCTGCTCATACTGTGTATAATTATCACTCCTGCTGAATCACAAGGAAGGAAAAGGAGGGTGGATCTAAAATATGGTACTTGTAAGAGTGTTGATCTGCTTCTGTGCAAATGACTACAAAATAGGTGCAACATTTTACATGGTCATGTAGATGACTGTAGTATCAAGTCAAATAATTAGCAAGCACAATAATTATGTCAGGCCTTAAAATATCATATTCAAAATAATTTTTTTAAGCAGGCTCCTATCTCCTTTCATCCAATGTAGATTATATTTAGACTACTTCAGTAAACTTACTTTAAGCATTATGTGGTATTTAAAAGGCACTGAGCAACACAGAAGGGAATTTTCAATTCTTCCATTCTTCTTTCAGTCTCTCTCATGTAAAGATTACAAAACATACAAAAGTAATACAATACAGAAATCACATCAAAGTTTTCCACAGCTGTTCATTGCTCAAAATTTGCTTCTGTTGCCTAACAGACTATCAGCTCATGCTGCTGCATTTTAATTTGTGCCGCACTCTATCCATGTTCCTCATGCCACATGAACCAAAGGATTGACTTGATATGAGTGAATTCAGAGATAAGATGGGGAAATATGCCATTTACTCCACAATCCTACTGTGTCCAAGTTTCACCTAAAGTCCAACATCATACACAGGCAAATAATTTTTAAAAAAATTTCAATCAACTGTCTGGGCACAGATAGAAAAAACATTTCTATTTTCTAACAGGATATGGTACTTCTTTTTTCCCCTCTCCCAGGTAGGAGATTAGAAAGCTCTTTAAAAAGGGCTCCTCTTCTTAAAGCTTTAAATGAAGACACTTAATTTGCTGGGTGAAGAGATGGCACTTCAGGTACTCATGAAAGAAGCAAGAAAACAAGTGTAGGCGTATGCCAAGGTAGTTGCTAAGGGAATGGTTCCAGAGGAGTGAAGGAGGTGGGAGTGTAGGAAGAGACAAGAACAGATGTAGGCTGAAACCTTAAGAGTTTGCATTAAGAAATGGAAACCTGATATACAACAAGTAAAAAGTCATGGGGGATATGATGTGAGAAGTGTTACAGAGGGAGGCTGGAGTGGTGACAATATGGACGGATTTACAAATGAGTCAAGTAACCCAAAGAGGGGAAGAACTGTTTTCCCTGTGGCAGCACTGAGGCAAAGATACAAAAGAGGTCAGAACTAAAAATAACATAAATTACAGCAATTATTCAGGTAATAACAGGTATCAAAATATGCAGTAAAAACTGCAAAACTACAAACCAGATACTGAAAACTGCTTTAGAATAACATGTTAAGAGCAATTTTGTCTTGCAATTGAAATGAAGGAAAAGAATATACCTGATGGGACTCTCGAATAAAACAATGTAAGGAATAATTTAATTAAGTTGGAGTGTGTGCAAGTGAGTTGCAAACCAAGCCGCTACTTTGTGCTGAATTTACGTTAGGGACACAACCCAGGCGAGGCCCTGGAGGGTGTAACCCGCAGCGCAGAAGGAGCTGAGCGCAGCAGCTGTGCGCTTTTACTGCCGCCGTGAGGAGAGACGCGGGCACTGCCACCGACTGCAAATTCTGGCAGACCCCTCGCGGCCTGAACTTTAATATCCCCTCAGGAGGCTGCCAGTGAATGGATTTCACAAAAGAGCTAAATAAATAGTATCAGTTTTAACAGCAACTGACTTGCAAAGTGTTCCTTAGTTTATCAGGGAGAAAGAAAATAACATCTGCCTTTGCTGTTCACACTGTATTATGTTTTATTCTTATTTGGTGGAAAAGAAAAAACCTCTAGGACAGATTTTTATATACCAGTAAAACACATCTGGTGTGGGGAAGGGAGGAGCCACCAACCAAAAGAGAGTATATAGTATAACAGAAATGAGAAACCTTTTTCTGAACAGAAAATGGCATCAGCTCTTTGCTATTCTTCAGACAGTATTTCTCTACAGCAAACAGTCCACCCGGGAAAGGTCAGAATGTAGTCATACTAATCAGGAACAAACATCAGTCAACTTACTGGGACAGGCAATTGCTACAATATGTTACAAAAATTCCTATCTAGGCTGCTCCCTTACATCAAACAACCCTTCTGGAAGGGACGCCTTGAGACCACCTAGCCCAACATTTTGCTCAAGCAGAGCCACAGAGCAGGTCACCATATCCACTGAGTAACTGTAAAGAATAAAACACTATTTCTTACAACATTTTAAGTAACTTGAAGCATGTGATTAATCAAACTGGGCACTACCTGGTTGGTTGAGGGGTTTTTAATGTGTCGGTTAAAAAAACCAGGGACTAGGTGATACTTTTACCATCTGCTGTCCTGCAGGTGTAATTGCTTCAGATTCTAACACATCTCAAGATGGGCCATACAGACCAATCCAAGCAGGCCTGTGGACAGCTTTTCTACATTTGTATCACTTGCTGAAAAAGAAATGAGCTATAGGTGTGGCTGCAAGAGAGGGCACACAGAAGGCAATACTTCATATGGTCTGAAGTACAATTTATAGAAATCAGACTCACTTGCCACCCCAGATGCAATTCCATAGAGCAGTCCTCCTCCATCTGTTTGCTGCTGAAAGACATGGGTCCCTGGAGGAGGGCTTCTCTCTTGTCTAATGAAATTGTACAGCAAAGTTTTCACAAGTCTGCTGGTGTATGCGAGACTGGAAAGAAAGAAAGAACAGCTTTAGTTGACTCACAGCTTACAAAAAATTGGAACAACAAAGTCCAGGTAGGGTGCAAAGGCTGGTCTTTGGCATTAAAGATGGTCAGTAATTCCCCCAGTGCTGACCAGACTGGAAAGGGAAAGAACATCAAGGTCTTGCCCATGCAAAGCTGCTCAGACTTCAGCAAGGGTCTGCAGGAGCACTTTCTACAGCAGGAACATGGAAATTGCCTTTTCATTTTTGTTTTTTCAATACTACTTTTAAATAAACCATTTAGTTTGTATAACCATTGAATTCACTTACCTCAAGACAAAACTGGAAAAATATTTATGCAATGGAAAAAAACATTCTATTTGTTCAGTTTTAACTCGATGTTTTGTTTACACAGAACAGGTAACAACAGCATTCCTCTACATCCCACAGTATTTTTGTCTTTGTGTGCAGCTCAGAACCAATCTTAAACACTTTTTCACACCTCGAGGGTTCTATGATTCTATGAATTTGCAAAGACCAGTAAAACAATCGACCACACATCAGTGAATTTGACAAATGCCTGTCGAATTTGTTTGGTTTAACTAAAAGGTTACAATATTTCTGAAATGGAGTAGGATTTCCACAGAAGCATACAGCTGGCTCCTATTCCCATCTGATTTAGAGCTGGAAAGACATGAGCTGTGTTAGGATGAACCCTCTAACCATCTATAAAAGCCCAGAAGGTGAGGGACTGATGTGTGCGT
>VZRL01000910.1:17413-39809 GCA_013397895.1 Origma solitaria | reverse complement strand
CCATATCCATATCCATACCCATACCCGTACCCATATCAATATCCACACCTGCCCATGGATCTCTGAGCTAATGGGAATGCTGAAAAGCTCCCACTTGGCTCCATCTGCCAGAATTTCCCACACAGCTCCTGGGGCTCCTGGGCTCCCGTTCCTGCAGGTGGGAGAACATTGCAGCCTCTTTTGTGGCTGTAGGAACCAAATTCCACTTGAAATTCCTAAAGAAACCCAGTGCTGGCTGGGGGAGCGTTTGCTGTGCAGGCTGGTGAGGGATGAGCTCTCCATGGGTGTTTTTATCCTTCTGGAGAGATGTCAGGCAGAGTGGCTGCGATTTGATTGGATAATTGCCTGTGAAGGACTCTCAAGTCCGTGGAAATGCTTTTCAGTCCTTAAAAGGTGCTCTCGAGCCCCTTTCTGTTGGATTTTCTGACAGCTGCTGGATTCGTTGCTGTAAGAGATCAGATAAAAAGTTCTGGGAAGGTTGATCATGGTATTTATCAGGGAAATGCAGCCCTGGAAAAGGGGTCCTTTTGTATTTATTCTGTAGGATTGATTGAGCGGGATAAAATCAGATTATGTTATGGAGTGGTTCGGGATGGAAGGGATTTAAGGATCATCCCATCCCATCCCACCCCTGCCATGGCAGGGACACCTCCCACTGTCCCAGGCTGCTCCAAGCCCCAATGTCCAGCCTGGCCTGGGACACTGCCAGGGATCCAGGGGCAGCCACAGCTGCTCTGGCAATTCCAGCCCAGCCCCTGCCCACCAGGAATTCCTAATTCCCAATATCCCATCCATCCCTGCCCTCCTTCAGCTCCAAGCCATTCCCCCTTATCCTATCCATCCATCCCTCATCCCAAATCCCTCTCCAGCACTCCCATAGGTAAATGTGAATCCCCTTAATCCTGGCTGGATTTGGAATAGGAAACCACTCCAAACTCCCAAATAACAGCTGGATCCAGGCAAGGAGTCGGAAAATATTCCAATAAAACTGGAATATTTGCCCAATAGGAAACTTGGAGGATATAACTGAGCTCAAGTGATGCAGCTCTGGGAACACTGGCTTTGACTTTTGAGGGTGTCATGGATAACTTGGATTGAAAAATTCCTAAAAAACCCAGCCTGTCCCAGGAGCAACAGTTGTAAAACTATTTCAACAATTAAATTTATATTAAAAATATTCCTTCCTAATCACTGGGGACCAAACCAACCCAAGTGTCTGTGATCTCCACAGATGGGACCTGGAGTTGTGACAAACTGTGGCTATTTCTGAGCTATCAACCCCAAAACTCCAGATGTGATCCCATAAATATTGCTCCAGTTCTGTTTCACATTCCAGCCTCAGTTTTTCCTGATTTTTGAACTGGGGGCACTAAACCAGCAATACCCCACCACAGATTTGGAAACATTCCGTGTTTCCAAGGAGTTTTAATTAATGTTTTCCTCCTGACAGAGATCCAGATCAAAATTTGGCTCTTCTCACGCCAACTGTTTATTATCCAGTGATTCCGAATGGGTTTTATCCACTCTCCTCTTGTGATTGTGGAATACGAAAGAAGATTAATGGAAAAAAAGCAGGAAAATGAGATGGCTGCTGTTTCCCATTTGGTGTCTGATTTCTATTAATAATTGAATACATCCAAGATGACTTTTATTGAGGAAACAATAAATGTTTAATAAGGGAATGAGCAGTCCATCATCAAAGGGAGCTCTGCTCAGGAGGCTTTTGGAGGGGGGAAAACTGTTTGGGATTTCAATCATCCCAGGGACACTTTATTCCCGTTGCTGCCTCATTATCATTCCGCATTATCCTGCCGTGGGATGAGGTCACTACCGAGGAATAATGAGATTTTAGGAGAGACGAGATGCAATATCCTCAGATGTGTGGGATTTGGAGGATGCTATTCCATAATAAAGTTTTTTCCGTGGATGGGTGGGAGGTCCGATCCCAGCTCCAGCTGGAATGAAGCAGCTCTTGCCAGTGCATCCCACGGAAGATCTGAGACCACGATTCCATGTGTTTAATTATGGGAAAGGGAAGAAAAATGTCAATACCTGGCTGAGGCCAAGGCGGGGATGGGATAGGATAGGACAGGATAGGAGAGGGTAGGATAGGATAGGATTAGGATCAGGATTAGGATAGGGTAGGATAGGATAGGATATGGATAGGGGTAGGGGTAGGGATAGGGATAGGGATAGGGAGAGGGAGAGGGAGAGGATTAGGATAGGGNGGATAGGATAGGATAGGATAGGATAGGATAGGGATAGGATAGGATTAGGATCAGGATTAGGATAGGATTAGGATTAGGATTAGGATAGGGTAGGGTAGGATAGGATGGGATAGGATAGGATAGGATAGGATAGGATGGGATGGGATGGGATCCATGGGATGGGATAGGGATAGGGATAGGATTAGGATTAGGATTAGGATTAGGATTAGGATAGGATAGGATAGGATAGGATAGGATAGGATAGGATAGGAACGGAACGGAACGGAACTTCAGGAATTTTTGTCGGGGAACAAAAAGATGAGCCACAGCGAAACAAAGGTGAGAAATGAAATTAAAAGGATATTAGCAATGGAAAGGGGTCAGGAACACAGGGATAAGTGCATATATTGGTGATAATTCCCTTGCTAATACCTTGGATTGGGATAGAAGGATTTGGCCTGGAGTTTTATCCAGCTCCACGGAGAAAATCCCCACTTTCCAAAAGGGCATTGTCCAAGCCGCCGGATCACATTCCAGGGCCAAGCCTCCACCTGTCTACTCCGGCAAACCCCACCTGAACCCCTGTTTTCCCTTGCTCGGGAGGCATCCCACCCCTGCCTGGTTTTCCAGGGCTTTGCCAGCTGCAGCAAAGACAGGACAGACAAAAACTTCACCAAAACCTGAGGAGCAAGGAATAAATCCAAGGAATGCTGAGGCATGGAAGCAGAGCTATCCCAGGAGTTCGCTGATGCCATTCAATCCCATTTTTCCAACGTGAGGCACACAGCAATAGCAGACGATTCTTGCTGCGTGCTGGCTGTGATTTTTTTTCCCTAAAACAGCTCATTTTTCCTGGGTTTTGGGCACATGGGATATCCCAAAGTTAAGGGAAGGAAGTGGTGGGAAGTCAGTCAGTGAAACTAGAGGGTCTTCAATGTCCCTTCCCACCCAAAGCTTTCTGGGATTCCATGGTTTTGTGACTCTCTGTGTACTCCTGGTTTCATTTCATTCCTTTCCCTGCAGGAACTTCTGTTTTAAAAGGTGCTGATTATTTTATAATCCCATAGGACCGATTAGCTCCAAAAATCCCTGCAACAGCCCCTACACCATCCCGAAATTTTGATTAAATGCCACAGACACCACAGACAGCTCCTGGAAGCTCCATAAATACATTTTGGGGATATTCAATCAGCTTGGAGTGTTCACTCCCAGTGAATATCCTGGCAAATCCAATTTTTCCTTGTGAAAAGAGGCGCTGTGGATGTTCCACTGCCCGATCTCCATCACAAAGGTGCAGCTCGGGCTTTGTGCAATTCCGAATTCCGAATTCCGATTCCCCTGCCTTGTCGGGATTCCAGAGAAGGTTGTAGCTCCTTATCCATGCAAACAATCAATTCTTGCCTAATTAGTTGCATTTTGCACCATTGGCATTCAAGTTCACCGGGGCTGAACTTCTTCCCTGCCCTTCCCTGTTCATTGGAGCTTCATTCCCATTCCTCCCACAACAGCTTCGTTTGCTTTGTGCTTTTAATTAAAAAGGCAAACTTTGGCTCTGTGCATGCTCTGGAAATGCAAACAGTTCTTAATTAAAGCGCAAGGAAGTGCCAAAATTAAGCATAACTAGTCGGGCAGGGCAGCAGCGAACAATGGGCTTTGTTCTGTGTGTGCAACCCCCCCAGAAATTCCAAACACGAGAGCAAAAGGCAGAAAATAACCGTAATAAACCAGTGCAGCTCAGTTATTAAACCTTTATTTCCCTCGTCACCATTATTCCCATGGGAATCGCATCCATTCATATTAAAATCTGTGCTTTCATATCGGATGTTTTTATTAATAATCATGGAATTGTGGATTTATCGCTCCTTATTCCCTCATTTCTGTTATCAAACCTGGATCCTGATTTTCCCAGAGCTCTCTATCACCTGTCATTCCAGAAATACCTGTGATTCCTGCTGGAAAAGATGGATCCAGGCTGCAAACTGAGATCTGTGAGTTTCCAAGCCCTTTTACAGATGGATCCAAACCTTGGATTTATCTGTGTAATTTAAATTCCTTTATACCTGTCCTGGTTTTGGCTGAGCTGGAGTTAATTCTCCTCCTTGGAGCTGATCCAGCTGGGAAGTGACTGGGAATTGGTCACATCCCACAATGCCATGAAAAATATTTTCCATCTCTGCGTGGAAATCCATTCTTCCTGAAAGGAAAAGGACTGTGCAAAATTCCTGCTGGAACAGGAATTTTTGCCCATTTTTTCCCACCCCATGCAATTCCCATCCTTCCCCATTCCCTGATAAAGGGATTTCTTTCTTCCCTAAACCCCCCTGCCTAAAAATACACAGAATTTTGAAGCAGGAATTTGCTGCTGGATGTGTTGTTCCAGAAGCAGTAGCGATGTGTTAGGAATTCCATAGTTTCATCACTCTTATTTTAAGGAGATGGCTCCTCATTTGGAAGTTAAAAATCTTGTCCAGCTTTTTTGTTTGTTCTGATGACAAATATTTCTAATAATGAACTGACCGAAGCCTCTAAATTTTCCTCTGAAGCTTTTTATGGTTTTAGCTGACAAAAAGGACAGAGCCCAAAAGCCAAATTAATTTTCAAATCTGTATTTTAACCCCCAATATTTTCTGTTTGCAACTGCTGCTTTAAAAAGGGCTCCTCATGCAGTCCAGGATGCACTTTAATTAATAATTCCCTAATTTGCACGAGCCAGGGATATGTGAGAAGCACCATCAGGTATTGATCCTCGGAGCGGGGAGCGAGGTCGGAGAGGCCAGGCCAGCACAAGTTAATTACATAATTGATAAAGACATAAAAAGTCAGGCCCCAGCCATGATTTAACAAATAATTTTTAAACTTTTATGGTGCAGAAAGCGGCATTTTTTAATTTATTTATATGGGATTTTGGAGGTTTTAATTCAGAGAAGAGAATTAGGATTGTTCAGCTGGAGAAGAGACACCCTGGGGTGACTTCATTGTGACATTCCAGGGCCTGAAGGGCTCCAGGAGAGCTGCAGAGGGACTGGGGACAAGGCGTGGAGGGACAGGACACAGGGAATGGCTTCTCACTGCCAGAGGGCAGGGATGGATGGGATATTGGGAATTGGGAATTGCTGTCTGGGAGGGTGGGGAGGGCTGGGCTGGAATTGCCAGAGCAGCTGTGGCTGCCCCTGGATCCCTGGCAGTGTCCCAGGCCAGGCTGGACATTGGGGCTTGGAGCAGCCTGGGACAGTGGGAGGTGTCCCTGCCATGGCAGGGATGGCACTGGGTGGGGTTTACGCTCTGCCCCAACCCAAACCCATCTGGAATCCTGTAACTCTAAACCAAGTTAATTTTTTCAATTATTTTAAAGCAAATGTAAAAGAATTACAAGTTTTCCTGCAGGAATTTTGCTGTTGTCACCCAACTGTTTGGAAAGTGGAGGAAAAACGCCCAAGGAGCAGCTCAGCCTCTCTGTCTGGCTCAAAAGGAATCAGCCTCCACAAGAATACTTAAAATGTGTCTTTCAAACTCTTGTTTAGCTCCGACTCTTACAAGAATTTCAGCATTAGGGGAGGTGAGTTTGCAGTTTAGCAGGACACAGGAATTGTGGTTATCCCAGTAAAATCCAAGGGAACACACCAACCTAAATATATTTTACCGCTTAGCCTAAGACAACCCAGAATATAAAACCCCTCAGGAGCAGCTCTGCCCTCCCTGCTCTTCAAAGAGCCTCCGGAAATGCCATGAAAGATTTCAGGACTAAAATCCCTGCAGCACACACGTTCCAGTGCTATCCCTCAGCAGGGATATTCCCAGCTTTCCTGGGTGTCTTTCTCTGGATGAGCAACGCTTTTGTCAGAGGATTCCGAAATTCCCATTATTTCCTCACCACTGGAATTCCTGCAAAAGAAATTAGAGAATCAAAGTATCATTAAAGCTGGAAAAGACCTCCAGGAACATCAAATCCAACCTTGGACTGAAGACCTTGGACCAAAAGACCTCGAGGGCTGAGCTGGATCCTGGTCATGAATAATATTAATTTAGAGGCATGGCTGGATATATTTTCATCAAATTTTAATATTATGAGTTTAATATCTCATCTGAGGCACGGATTGTGTAATATTTAGCAGGGAAGTTGATATTCCCCGAGGCTGGGAATAAATGATGGAACATCACTGGGTTGTATCAGCCCTGTTGATTGGGGAGCTGCTGGGAGGGGCTTTTGGGTGAAAATTGCTGCCACAAGGAATGAAGAATAGAAAATGTAAAACTGAGTTTAGAACTTCCCAGAGCAGCTGTGGCTGCCCCTGGATCCCTGGCAGTGTCCAAGGCCAGGCTGGACAGGGTTTGGAGCAGCCTGGGACAGTGGGAGATGTCCCTGCAGGACAGGGAGTGGAATGGGACGATCCCTGAGGTCCCTTCCATCCCAAACCACTGCTCCATGGTTTCCCTGTCATTCAGTCCCTGGTTCCATAGGTGAGACTCATGGAATGTGGATCCATATGATCCAGACTAGTCCATGGTGTTCCTCCATCCTCATTTGAACTTCCTGCAAATAATTTCATTACAAAGCAATAAAATCCACAATCGTTGCTGCTACTGGTCAGGACACCGGGGCTGAAAGTGCTGCCTCTTTTGGTGACTCCTCTCAGAAGAAGATGGGAAAAGACAGGAAATTCACTGGAGAGGTCATGGGATGAGAGACAAAGTCATGGGATGAGAGACAAAGTCGTGGGATGAGAGACAAAGTCGTGGGATGAGAGATAAGGTCAGAAGAAATTTAATCTTTGGGTTTTAAAAAGCCTCAGATTCAAAGTTCATTACCAGCCCCATTGTGTTGGACCCATTTTCAGGTGGCTTTTTTGAAGACAACTCCGTGTCCCAAAATTACTGATGTTGGATATTCCAAAAACCTTTGATGTTGGGGGTCCTTTCCTCAATAGAACTCTGGGATTGTCTCATCCCTGGTGAAATTCATTGGGACTGAGCTGTCAGGAGATGTGGAGCCCTCGAGGTGTCTCCCAGCCCACAGAGGCTCAGGCAGAGCAGAGCAATCTCAGATCCTCCCAGCCCCAAAATCCCACACTGCACCAGCCTGGTCCTGCTGAGCTTCACACTTTGTCCGTGGCCTTTTCCCATTCCTGGAGGTGCTTTCCCTTGGGAACGAGGACGTTCCCAAGCTGGGGGTGTGAGAAGTTCCTGTCCTGTGTGCAGGAGGGGTTTTTTCCCGGGGGACTCCTGGTGAAAAACTCATTCCTTGCTGCTCAAGGACAGGAGCTGGAGGAGGACCTGAGGAGTGTCACCTACAATTCGATATCTCTTTCCCTCTGGGAATGTGTAGTTGCACTGTTTTAGAAATCCTTCTCTTCTTTCTCATGGAGAATAGAGATAAGCTGCATTTTTGTGCTTTTCTAATCTCTGTGTTTTGGTACTGGATGCTGTAGGATTGTAACCTATCCTTTCAGGGGGTGGAAAACTGCCCACCAATAGTTGCTAGATTATTAATGCTTATATAAAGAAAATTTTGTAAATAAAGCTCACTCAATCACCATCTTGAGTGCTGCCTACTTGACTTCCCTGCGAGTTTCTGCGAATCTCCACAAATATCAGAAAATCAGAAGCAACAGGAATGCAGAGCTCCAGGAGCATCCAGCTCCAGAGATCTGATCACGGAATCAAAGAATCCAAGAAGAGTTTGGATTGGGAGGAACTTCAAAGATGATACAGTTCCAACAGGGACACCTCGCACTGTCCCAGGCTGCTCCAAGCCCCAATGTCCAGCCTGGCCTGGGACACTGCCAGGGATCCAGGGGCAGCCACAGCTGCTCTGGCAATTCCAGCCCAGCCCCTGCCCTCCCTCCCAGACAGGAATTCCTAATTCCCAATATCCAACCTAAATCCATCCTCTTCCAGCTTAAAGCCATTAATCCCTCACCTGCTCCTTTTGCGAACAATGAGCTGGAGCAGAGACCTCCTGAGCAGAAGGGAAAGGACTCAGGATTTGTCCCCTGGAGGATAACTTGGTTTGGAAGAGGAACAGAGGATGAGAGGCCCCCACAGAGCAACACCCACCACAGAATTCCCATAAAATCCAAGCCCTGGGTCATGGCCTGATGCTATTCTCCAGAACCTGAAAACAGCTCCTTCCTACAATTCTGACTTCCAAACGAAACAAATCAAAAGGAGGAAAAATATATCCTGCATATAACCTCTCCATGTGCAGTCCAGGGAGTAATTTGGAAGATGATTTTACGTGGAGTAAATACCTGATGCAGGAAATAAATTAAATAAAATCTCTATTCCATCTCCCAAATGAAACACCAGCGGTTTGGATGTGTCTCCATTGCGAGCTAAAATGCTCGTGGGATGTGAGTGTTTAGGTAAAAGCCTTGCAAGAGAAAAATTCCTTCTGGGAAAGAGCTGCTGCTTCTCTGTGGGAAATTCCTTGGGGCAAGCTGATGTTTCTGCTGGTGCATGAGCACAAAGCTTTGCCAAGCATGATTCCTGCTGGGCTTCTCAGGGGTTCAGAGGGGGAATTTTCCGAGCGATCCTAGGGAAAGGACTGTGAGATATCTGCACTGCAGATTCCAGGCTGCTGGAAGTGGGACACTGGGAAAAAAATGGGATTGATGTTAATAGGGGCATCCCCTGGGATGATGTACCCACAGCTGTGCCACTGGAAAAATGGCTTCACTGGAATGTTGTAGGGGATAGTTGTAGTTGCACTGTTTTAAAAGTCTTTCTCTTCTTTCTCATGGAGAATAGAGATAAGCTGCATTTTTGTGCTTTTCTAATCTCTTTGTTTTGGTACTGGGTGCTGTAGGGTTGTAACCTATCACTTTAGGGGGTGGAAAACTGCCGACCAATAGTTGTTAGATTATTAATGCATATATAAAGAAAGTTTGGTAAATAAAGTTTGCTCTTTCGCCATCTTGCCATGCTCCTGCCTGACTTGCCTGCGAGCTTCCGTGAATCTCCACGGATATCAGAAAATCAGAGCCAGCAGATAGTGGAAGGAATTCCCAGGTTAATTAAATTATTAACCTGGGAATTATTACTTACTAAATTAACTGGTTAATACCAAAGCCTCAGTGCCATGGAATGGCTGCGCAAAGGCAAACCAGCTCTCGTGAGATCTCACCTGGAATATTGTTGTGGTGACCTCAAAAAAAAAAAAAAAAAAGAGAGCGAGCCCACAAAAGGCCATGGGCGTGAAAANGAGCGAGTCCAGAGAAGGCCATGGAGTTGATAAAGGGACTGGAGCATTTTCCCTATGGAGAAAGGCTGGGAGAGCTGGGAATGTTCAGCCTGGAGAGGAGAAGGTTGTGTGGAGACTTCACAGCACATTCCAGTATGGAAGTGGACTCCAGGGTACAGGAGAGAGGCTGTTCATCAGGAATTGGGGTGACAGGACAGGGGAAATGGCTTCAGACTGAAAGAAGGCACATTTTGGTTGGATATTGGGAAGGAATTCCTGTCTGGGAGGGTGGGGAGGGCTGGGCTGGAATTGCCAGAGCAGCTGTGGCTGTCCCTGGATCCCTGGCAGTGTCCCAGGCCAGGCTGGACATTGGGGCTTGGAGCAGCCTGGGACAGTGGGAGGTGTCCCTGCCATGGCAGGGGTGGGATGGGAGGATCCTTACAGTCTCTTCCAACCCAAACCATTCTGGGATCCAAAATGATAACTCCTTTTGGTTCAGAAAATCCTCTGACAAGCCAAACTCTTGTTTATTTGTCACCCTCCCCAGCCAAGGCCTTGCCAGGGTTGCTGCTAATCAATACAAGCATTAATCTGGATGTTTTGGAAATTATCAAGCCAAACCAGTCTCAGCCCGTTCCTCTCCTTCCTTTCCCATGCCCATTCCCCTCCTCCCCTCCAGATCCTCTGCCTTTCTGGGCATCTGCTGAAGGAAGAAAAAAACCCTGTCAGGTTATTAATTCACAAGCATCCTTCTTGTAAAAAACAGGAGCAAACTGAAGTTGAAACCCATCCAGGATGCTTTGGCACCTCTCCCGAGCTCTGATCCCACTCGGAGTTGATGATGGGATGCCACTTGGTTGGAATGATTAATCAGTGCCGAAAGGGCTCTCACCACCCAGCCCTCAGTCAGACTCTCCACATTCCCAGGGATTTGGGCAGCCTCTGGATCTTCTCTCCTGCTGGAAAATCTCCTGGATCTGGCACCTTTTATTCCTAGCAGTCCTGAACCCTGTGGAGCAGGGATAAGCAGTGAGAGCTCACATTGCTGCAAACTAGAAAAAAATGGACTTATTTTAATGATGCTAAAAATTAGGATTTACTCATTTCAGCATGGGGAAGAAGAGGCTCAGGAGAACTTAGAGCCCTTCAGTGCCTAAAGGGGTACAAGGAAGAAAGGAAGGGAAGTTGAAAAAGGATTTTGGGAAAGGATATGGTGTGCCAGGACAAGGGAGAATGGTTTCAAATTGAGGAAGGGTCAGGGTTAGATGGGAATTACTGCCTGGGAGGGTGGGGAGGCACTGGAATAGAATTCCCAGAGGAGCTGGGGCTGCCTCTGGATCCCTGGCAGTGTCCAAGGCCAGGCTGGAGCACTCTGGGATGGTGGAAGGTGTCCCTCCCCATGGCTGGGGGTGGAGCTGGATGGGCTTTAAGTTCCAACCAAAACCATTCTGGGATTCTGGGATTTTATAATTCTATGACCTTCTCCTGATGCAAGAGCAGCATGAAAAGGGTGTAAACCCCAAGGAAAAATTCCCTCCTGATCCCAAACCCAGAGGTCAGCAATTTTCGATGTCATTTTCCCCAAAACACTGCAGGTCAGCAGCTGTAGCAAGGAGGAGACTCAGGAATTCCTGGGGGATAAGGAGGTGAGGACGCACCTTGCTCCTTCCTCACTCTCTGACATCCTGGATCACCTCAGGAGGATCAGCCTGGGCATCTGTGGAAGTGCAGAAAGGTCCATCGTAAAATACAGCAAATGCACCAAATCCTAATCGGATTCGGAGCGTAAGGACATTCCCACCTTTCCCTTTCCTTTAAATGAGTTACAAGCAAGAACTGAGTGCCAAATTCGCTCCATTTGGCTCTTCATTATCCCAGAATAAAAATATGCAAGCCTCGTGCCAGAAGGAATAAATTCATCCCTCAGATTTATCAATTATTTTCCCCGTCCCCATCTCCGAGCAGCCATCGTCAGGGGCTGAGCAACAGCACTGCCGCTATCCATAAAGCCGAGCCGGAATCCATAATATCCAATGTATCCTCTCAAATGTGGAGATTGGGATTCACACCTTATCTCTGGCAGGATTCCTGCTGCCTGTTATCCTGGATTTGTCACCCCTCTCAGCTGGTGACACCGAGCGTTTTGGTCCCGAGCCTGAACCTTCCCTTCCCTGCAGCCACTATTTTGGGAAGGTAAATATTTAGCATTCATTCCATGCAGGAGAGGCTCTATTTATATCCTCGGACAAGGAGGAGGTCACCGTTCCTGCGGAATTGCCAAGCACACTCCGGGCTAAGCAGGAGCTTTGCAGGAATCTTCTTAAGGCACTCGAGGCTTGTTTGCAGTTGGGTTCCTGAGGGAAAAAAATGGGAATTTAAATTCTGTAGGGGCTTCTCCGAGTGGAATTGAAGTGTAAGAGTAAATTGAGTTGGCTCTGGAGCCAGCACAACTCCTGAAACAGCAAAGCCACCTTTGGAGATGTGAGGAGAATCATGGAATTGTTTGGGATGCAAGGGACATCAAATCCCATCCAGTTCCATCCAGGGACACCTTCCCCTGTCCCAGGCTGCTCCAAGCCCCATCCAACCTGGCCTTGGGCACTTCCAGGTGTTGGGTAGGAAGACCTGGCAAAAGATGATATTAAAGACAAGGGGGAAAAATTGAACTGGGGACAAGTTTTGGCTTGTCCCGACTTGTCCAGGCCCAGTCACTGAGATAGCCAGAGGGCAAGGCCTATCAGCCTTTGTTAGTGTTAATGGGCGCTTAGCAGGAAACAAAAGACTGCTCCTGGGTGGACCCCGAAACTCCCAAATCTTATCATTTCAATGGGAAGCTGAAAAAACAGTTTTTAGGGGTTTAATATGTAACATCTATGGTAATACAAAGACTCTCATAGGCTATATGCAAATAATGTACAGTTTGCATATTGTACTGGATTGGTGGGTGGAAATTAGAATGTTCATCAGGGAACCTTTTTTATGTTATTGGAAGCAACACATTGTATCCCTTTTTTCTATCAATCCCTTTTCTATCTTCTCTTACTTCCCTCTGTAACTCCCCCGATCCCCCCTGCTCTGCCCTGGAGCTGCGCCTGGCGGCCTCATGGCAGGGTTCCCTTCCTCCCCCTCCTCTTTCACAATAAACTTGCATCCTCCGAGACTGAACTGCAGAGAGAGCTGATTCAAACCATCCGCAGAGGTATCCCACGGCAAAGGCATCCCCATGATTTCTTCCTTCATCCAGGGATGGAGCTTCTCTAAATTATTGGAAATTCTTTGGTTTCCACAGCAAATGAGAATCCAAATATTTGTATCAAGGCCCTCAGCTCACATTCCCAACTGGAACGGCCCAGCCTAACTCTCTGGATAGCAAAATGCAACAAGGAGCACTTCCAGACCATCGTTCCTGATTTGAGATCGGAAAACGCCTTCTCCTGTCCCGCCGTGGACATTGTCACTCCTGTGGACGAACCTTCCCTGGGGAATGGCATTAAAAATCCCAAGGATGTGACTCTGTGGCATCCCACGATGAGAAGGACATGGAGCAGCTGGAGCAGAGAAGGGAACGGAGCTGGGGAAGGTCTGGAGCGCCACGAGCGGCTGAGAGAGCTGGGAAAGGGTTCAGCCCGGAGAAAAGGGGAGACCAACTAATTAATAAACCTGCTTAATAAGTTCCCATTGATAGAATTTCAGCTCCCTTTAAAAGAAGGCACAGAGATGGGGGGAAAAAGAGAATTTCAGGAATTAATTTGAGAGGTTCACCTGGAAATGAGGGGAAATGGGGATTTGCTTTCAGCTGGATGCAATTACAATCCGTTTTTGTTTGGCAGCTCCTTCCAATCCAGGAAAAGCAATTCTGAGAGCACTTTTGAATTTGGCAATAAAATCCCTAATGGAAAAAATGTAAAAAAACCCAACTAAAATGTCCATGCTTATTAAAGTCTCATAATTTTCTGTTCTATGCTTTGGTTTTCTGAATGTTCTTTCCAAATGAAATGCTTTTATCAATAAAGTTTCATTTTTCATGGAAGAGATGGAAAATTTGTGTCCAAGTGGGATTTTCAGTCTGTTTCAATGAGTTATTTGTAACTTTTAAAAAAATCTCTGAGGTCAAAATTAATTTCAGATGTGAATAAAATTTTGAGAGTCTGCTTCAGAATAAAATAAAGGAGAAATCTTCATCATAGGGTTGCTCAATAATGACCATTTTACGGCATAAATTAATTTAAGAGAAATAAAGGTTTAATTTGGTGGGTTTTTAGAATCTTTTGTGTGTTTCTAAGGAACAGAGACTTCCTGATTCCCAAATATTGTGCCATTTCCTCTCATCCTTCTTCCCTGCGAGCAGAGCCTCATCCCACCTGGCTGCACCCTCCTGTCAGGGAGTCGTGGAGAGGGAGAAGATCCCTCCTGAGCCTCCTTTTCCCTTCCTTCCTTCCTTCCTTCCTCCCTTCCTCCCTTCCTCCCTTCCGCACCATTCCTTCCTTCCTTCCACACCATTCCTTCTTTCCTTCCTTCCTTCCACACCATTCCTTCTTTCCTTCCTTCCTTCCTTCCTTCCTTCCTCCCTTCCTTCCTTCCCGTAAATCGCATGGCAGAATCAGAGCAGTGTTTGTGTTCATCAAGCACCAAATGTTCCTGGTTCTCCATGAAATGTGAAAGAACAATTTATTCCACCTGGCTCTTCCTCTGGAAAAATCTCCCAAATTATAATAAGGATTTATTCCCAAACTCCTTGTTTATTCCCACCCCTCAGGACACGGCCGTAACCTCTCCCAGTTTCTGCTCAGTGAACACAAAACACTTCCAGGCCATTAAAACCAAACTGCCTTTTATTCTCCTGGACAAATTATTTCCCAGAATGTTTTGACGGGATTTGCATTCCGACCGCGTTCCCGCTGCCTCCTGCAAGCCCTTCCCTGCCATCTGTGCTTCTCCCTCCGTGCTCCGTGTGGGCTGCTCCATCTTGTCATTTAGCAACTGTTGTTGTGCCTTCGGTGCCAGCTTTTGTTACCTTGGCGGGGCGGGATTGGGGAATAAATTAGGGAAGCTCGAGCTTTGCAAGCTCTTCTCCAGGAATACCTGCTCTGGAGGGCTGTGGGACGAACAGTTCTGGGAAGGCAGCGGGAATGAGTTTCTGCACGATCTGGGGTTTTGAAAGGATTTGTGCTGCCAGGAAAAGGTTCCACCAGAAGATTCGGGGTCGTTCAGAGGGGGAAGAGAAAGGCTGGGAATTATTCCCGGGATAAAATGAGTCTTTTCCTTGTTTTTGCACCGGCACAAAGAGCAGCCAAAGGTAGTTCCATGCAGACATGGATGTGGCAGTCGGAGTTAATGAACCCACCCCAGCTCAGACTGTGACAACTCCAATATTTAGGGAGGTTTTACAGCCCTGTCCATCTTGCAGATTCCCAGGCTTCATTATCCCAGAATTATTGAGGCTGGAAAAGAGCTCCGAAGCCATTGAGACCAAGCTGTGCCCGATGCCCACATTGTCACCAGCCCAGGGTTTTGAGTGACATTCCTGGGTCACCTCCAGGGATGGGCACTCCAAACCTCCCTGGGGAGCCCATTGCAAAGGTTAAAATTCCTTGCGATTATAAAAGAGGATTTTTCCCTTTTGTGCCATGATCCAAGGTGGGAGATGTGCTTTAGCACAATTATCCTCTGCTCCCAGAGCCACCATTTATCATCCATGAGGAGTTCTGGCATATTTGCATCCATTTGCTCTTCCTGCACCACACAACCCAGGTGTTTCTCCAGCTGCCCAGCAATCCTCAGCTGCCAAATGCCTGGAAAAATGACAAGGGAGGACTTAATGACACTTCATGTAGATCCAAACCTAAATCCATCTGCCTGCTGCATCCCTGGAACTGCAGCCTTCCCGCTTCCCTTTCAGTGCACACATCAATTCATCTTCCCGGGATCAGCAGCAGCTCCAGCATTTCCCATCTGGCAGCCCAGCGTGACCCATTGTCCCAACAGAATGTCAAATCCATTAAGCACAATGGACCTCCGGCTTCTGGCTCATGGATCCTGCCGGGAATGTGGAGCATCCATGGAGCAGGAAAGCATGGGACAGATCCCAGGGCTGGGTGGGGCTGTCAGAAGTGAAGAGTCTCCTTTAGTGTTTGTTCTTTATGTTCCATGGCCTCATCCATGGGGGTATCGATGTTCCAGAGCGCTTCATCCCAAGCTTCCTGCTGTATCCCACCCATGATAGAAATCCTTGGTGCTGGAGGGCCTGGAGCATCTCGGTGCCCGGGAAAGGCTGAGGGAGCTGGGGCGGCTCAGCCCTGGCTGTCCCTGGGTGCCTCTGTTTGTCCCTGTGTGCAGGGAGGGTCAGAGCAGGGCCAGGCTCTGCTCTTGGGCCCAGCAATAGCACAGAGGAACGGCAGGGACTGAGCCCAGGGAGCTCCCCCTGCTCAGGAGGCTGAACTCCTTCCCTGGGCAGGGACGGAGCTGGAGCAGAGCCCAGAGGGGGCTGGAGTCTCCTCCCAGGGATATTCCAGAGCCACATGAACACAATCCTGTGCCCTGTACTCCAGGCTGGAGCAGGGAAGTGGAGCCAGATGACCCTTCCAACATAATTCATTCCGTGTGAATCTGGAAATTCTGTGTCAATCTGTGTTCCATAGTATTATATAAGCCTCATTTCCCATACCTTGTTATCCCTGCACTCCAATCCCACAAGCTTCTGGCTCGGCAGCACTGCTCAAATGAGCACCTTTCCTCCACAGGTGACAGTTCCTCCTGGTGACAGATTCCCTCAGTGACAGCTTCCCTGGCCCCCGGCCCCTGGCCAGCCCACGGACAGGGCTCACTGCTGAGCCACCCGCCCACTCTGCTGCGGCCAGCACATGGTTGGCAATCCCTTTAAATAGGATTGAATCCCATCCCAGCATCCTCAGTTCCCTCTCAGGCCCAGCCCCTCTCCCAGCAGGATCTCACCTCGTTCGCTGTGGTGCTGGAGAAGGTTTTATCCCAAGTCCTCTTTGCAGGGATGATGACGTCATTATTGTCACCTAACCAGCTGCTGGAGTGCCAACCTTCTCAACATTCCCATTCCCAGGATTGCCCTCTCCAAAATGTCCCAAGTTTCCTTCAGGCCACATCCCAACCCATTTCAGACCCTTCCATTGGTCCCTTCCAATCCCCAACCTTCTCAACCTTTCTGTTTCCAGGACTGCCCTCTCCAAAATGTCCCAAGGTGCCTTCAGGCCACATCCCAACCCATTTCAGACCCTTCCATTGGTCCCTTCCAATCCCCAACCTTCTCAACCTTTCTGTTTCCAGGCCTGGCTCCTCCAAACCTTCCCAGCTTTCCTTCAGACCACATCCCAACCACTCCATCCCCTTCCACCCCTCAGCCGAGCACACTCAACCCCAATCATAGCTTCGCCAGGATCAAAATAAGAATTGCTGGATCCGTTTTCTTCCCACTGTAATAAAAATCCTGCGTGAACCACAGATCCAGCAGAGCATTCCCCACCCCGGTGGTTGCATTTAAACCTCTCTGCTCCTCCCTGCATGGTCTCAAACATTCCCTTTTCCCTTTCCAGGCGGGTGTACGATCCCTGTTTCTCTTTCCTGCGGCACACGTTAATTGAGAGAGCAGCAATTATGTGATAGAGCAGCCGATAGCTGATAAGAGAAGAAAGGTTATCTCTGCTCGCACGGGCAGGGAAATTAGCAGAGGTGCAAAATCCGCTCCTTATCTTGCTCTGCCATAATAGGGAGAGAATTGAGGGATCCGCACACGGCAGCTAATCCCTAAATACACAACCCACAATCGGCCGGGATCTTATCTCTGCCGATGTTTGGGAAACGGAGTCGGGTGTATCTTGCTGGAACAACACTTTGCTGAAATGCTGAAAGTCCTTGAGAGGCTGAACTCGGGTGTGGAAGCAGGAGGAGAGAAGTTGAGGGGGAGGGCAACGAGAGGGACTTGGAATAAGGGATGGAGCGACAGGACACAGGGAATGGCTTTGAGATGAAGGAAGGCAGATTTAGACGAGATATTGGGAATTGGGAATTTCTGTCTGGGAGGGTGAGGAGGGCTGGGATGGAATTGCCAGAGCAGCTGTGGCTGCCCCTGGATCCCAAGGCCAGGCTGGACATTGGGACTTGGAGCAGCCTGGGACAGTGGGAGGTGTCCCTGCCATGGAAAAGGGTCAAACAATGATCTTTAAGGCCCCTTCTCACCCAAACCAGTCTGGGATTCCACAATTTGCTGTTACAGGAGTGAGTTTGTGGGGAAAAAGGGAATTGGGAGTTTTACAGATGCCACAGGATTTGCACAGGGAAATCCAGCAGGTACCAGCTTTAAACTGGGAAATCCCAGTAAATTCCAGCTGTAAACCAGTAAATTCCAGCTGTAAACCAGTAAATTCCAGCTGTAAACCAGTAAATCCCAGCTGTAAACCAGTAAATTCCAGCTGTAAACCAGTAAATTCCAGCTGTAAACCAGTAAATTTCAGCTGTTCTCATGCTCTGAACAATTTAGGCTAAAGATTTGCATCATTATTTTCTGTCGTCCCAAATCCCAGACAATGGGGCTCTGCTCTGTGGTTATCCATAACATCACAGGGTTTTTGTCCCAAGTCCATTGAACTGTCACAGAATTTTCTGCTCTGAGATCTCAGATCTGGTTGTTTTGTCTCCCACGTGGTTCTGCTTCCAGTTCCAAAGTCCTTTATTCTTTTCCACCCCCCTTCACGTGGCTAAACATCCTTCCATAAAGCAGCACCCCAGGACCCGGACATGTGTGAAATTCTCTGGACAATCCCTGGCTTTCAGTTTTGCCCCTGAACACAAACTTCTCCCTCTGTCCCACAAAGGACAGAGCCGAAGACTAACCCCGAATAAATAATCAGGAATAAAGACCTATAGCAAAGCAGAACAATCCTGTCAGGCCCTCTGTGTTTTGTAAGGGCTTCTCAAATTATGTTGACCTTTTGTTTTTCCCGTCTTTCTTCCAATTTGTCCAGAAAGGTCACGGCAGGATGGAGAATCAGAGCAAGAGAATGAGGCTGGTTTGGGCTGTGAATTAAATGAAAATTTAGCACTGGTTTGTCATAGAATCCCAGAGTGGTTTGGGATGGAAGGGACCTTAAAGCTCATCCCATTCCACCCCTGCCATGGGTAGGGACACCTTCCACTGTCCCAGGCTGCTCCAAGCCCTGTCTGGCCTGGCCTTGGACACTGCCAGGGATCCAGGAGCATCCCTGAAAGATGTAGAACTGTGCAGAATGTTCTGTCTAGAATTCCGATTCAAATCCCATCCACTTCCGGTGCAATCCCAATCGACAAAAAATAAACTTTGAAACCTTGATAAGGGTTATAAGCGTTGATTGTATGAATTAAATCCTTTAGATATAAACCTCTGACCAAGGCTGAGGCTGAATCTGGATCCAGCCACACTTGAACTTCCCTCGGAAGGGACTTGGGAAGGCCAGGGCGTCCTGGGAGGGTGTCCCTGGCAGATTTCTCTGACCTTGCCCAGCATTCAATAAATAATCAAATTACCCTCGCCATAGAATCTCCTTCAATCACTGCTCCATTTCTTATCCAACCTTGTTAAATATCTATAAATATTTATAATATTTAATAAATTATTAAATAAATAAATAAAATACAAATAAATATAAATGTGTTAAATAAAACCTGTTTTCTATCAATAAACAAATTGTTCCTTCTTCACAAGTGAAGTGATCAGTCTGTTCCTACATAAACCTGCCTGAAGATTCAAGTTCTGGCCCAAGAAATAAAGAGACTTTGTTTAATTAATCTTTGTCACCTTCCCTTTCCCATCCCTCCTCCACCTTCCAGGAGTGAGTTGTTCCCTAAAGTTCAGCTGGATTTGGATTGAAAGCTTCCCTGTTTCCTGCTGTGAAATCCTTGTTCCTCATTCCCACGTTTTCCATTTGATAATCTTTGTACAAAATCCGGAACAGGAGGCAGGAGCAGAGCCTGTGTGTCCCTGTCCTTGGATCTCCACCTTGGCTTCTCCTCTTCCTCCTCTCCTGCGGATCTGATTTTTTTCCTCTTTTCCCCTGCTCTATTCCGACACGTGGGATTTGGGCCATTCTGGTGTGTTTGTGGCTCTTTCCTGGCCCTTGCACCTAGGCAGATCTGCTGGAGAGTTTTCCAAAGCAAACAGGATTCCCACGGGAATTTAGGATGCTCAGGGCTACCTTGGGCTCGAGTTAGGAAGCCAAAATCAATTTAAATCCTTTTTTTAGGGAACTGTGAGCCTTGGCCTCATCTCCAGTCACAATTCCTGAGAGTTTCACTGCTCTCAGCCGTGATCCATGAGTGTAGGATTTGGTGGTGTGTTTCAGATGGTCGGGACGGAGACGAGAGATCTCTGGAGTTTGATCTTAGAGCATGAGGTTTATTGTGAAAGGTGTGGGTGCAGGGGAGCTGCTGGGAGCTGCCAGACACAGCTCAGAGCAGGGAGAGAGGGGAGAGAGAGAGAGAAAAGAATACAGAATACAGAATTCCGTGGTTGCCGTTTACAATACACTAAATCATCTCCTGTGCTGAATATTCTAATTTTCACTAACCAATCTAGAACAAGCTACAAATCCTACAACATTTACACACAGCCTATGAGAGTCATTGCATTACCATACGGCGTTATATTTTAAACCCTAAAAACTGCTTTTTGGACCCTCTGCCAAGCTGGCAGGGTCTGCTCTGCCCCTTGGAGCTGTCTGCAAGCAGAGGGGATTGTTTAATCCAAAGGGGATTCCCTTCAGTGGCCACACCATTGTTTTCCAGTTGTTCAGTCCCTGGGGTTTGGGATCTCAGAGCTTGTCTTCATTTCAATCTCGCTGATAGTTTCCATATTCTCAGCATCTTCTGCCAGGTGATCATATTGATAAGCCTTTCCTATTTCATCCTCCCCAACAATGAGGATCCCTCGGGAAGAACCTCTGCACAAGGACAGGGACACAGAGTCCTCCATCCTCACAAGAGGGGACATGAGGGACCAAAAACCCCTAAAATGCGCATCCCAAATGCAGATATTTGGGTATGAACTCTCCACACTCCCTAAATAAAAGTTTATATTTGCTTTTGCTGCTCTCCACACCCTTTATTTTCCACTCATGTTTTAGGCCCAGGCCAGAACCTTCTTAATGAATCTTTTTACCCACAAGATTTCATGAGGAGAGCAGATCATCAGGGATTCCTGGGAGATTTGGACTCCACAAATTGATATGGATGCTCTCAATGTCTTGGTTGTGAGGGAGAACTGCTCATTCCTCAGGTGAAAGGTTTTGGCCTAAAATTTTCCTTCAGTTTTCCAAATTTGGTGGAAGGTGCTCTCGGATGGACAGCACCCGAAATAGCCCTGACCGAGCATTCCAACACCTCGTGGAGAGTTCCCAGCTGGAAAAATATGCGATTCATTTCCAATTTCAGAGCAGAGTAAGTGCTAAAAGCCCCACTCCCCCAAGGTCTGCTCAGGCTGGGAGGTCCAAAGGGAATGGCCACATGATTCTTTGAGGTCCTTCCCAAGCTTTTGTTCTGTTATTCCCTCAATATTCAAAAAAAAAAAGGGAAGTTTTCACCCCTGGAAGTGTCCGAGGCCAGGTTGGATGGGGCTTGGAGCAGCCTGGGACAGTGGAAGGAATTAAATAAAATTCCATGGAATTGTGGAGCAATCCTCTATCATCAGGTGTCTAATCCTGTTCCTTGGGAATAGGAGCTGTTCCAGGAGCCTCAGATGGGAGGGAAAACACAGGAATTCTGCAGCTGGTCCAAGAATTTCAAGCAGGAGAAAGGGGAAGGAGAGACTCTGTGAAATAAAACCATGGGGACAGACAGGAGGGTGGGAGATGTCACCCAAGGCCAGGTTCAGCTTCCCACAAGCCACCAGCGGATCCAAAGGCATCATCGGGACTGTGGAACCATGGATTTTGTGGAACGCCACCTGCAGAACTTCCCTGGCGTCATTCCATCATGGATTAAAATTATTAAATTATTGTATTATTATAAAATGAATATATCATATATTATTATTAAAATATTACTATTAAAATTTATCCAAAATCATTTTGAATTTACAAAACAATCCCCCAGCCCTGATTTCAAATTGCTGAGGGCAGAAGGACCACAGCCTCCTCTGAGGTCCTTAGTTACCTTTGTTATTAACAACATTCCCCTTTTTTCCAGCCGGAAATATCCCCTAGCTCCGAGCTGCGCCCTCTGGATTGCCTCACACGCTCCGGATTTTGACTGAGGAGCCCATAAGTCCCTTTTTTTCATGTGGAGGACTCGTTCCTCTCCCTATTTCCCCTGGAATTTCCAGGCACAGATAGAAATCCCAGCCTTCCGCAGGGTTCTTTCCCATTTTTCCCATTGATTGTGGATTTCAGGCTGGAGCTGCAGCATTCTGGAAAACCTCTGATGCTGCAGCCTGGTTTTTCCAAGGATATTTTGCTGATGCCGGGATTTGACTTGGCTTAATCTGCTTTTTATTTGCAGTTTTCCCTCCGTTCCTTTGGGGTGAAATGCTGGCGTGGCTGAGGGAATGTGGTGTCCTTGTTTCCCACAAAACCCAATTTTACCTCTGCCAGACAAAGATTGGAGTCACTCTGGTCCTTACGGCCAAATAATGCCCTTTTCCAACTGAAAAAAATCCCTTTTTACTGCACAGAAAACAGTCCAGACTACAGATTCCAGATAAATCTACATGGCATCAATTATCACGGATCACTGGGAAAAATACCTGAATTTTTTACATCTGATGGATTAAGGTCACTCCAGAAGACTCAAATATCCTTCGCCAAATTTTGGGAGCCCAAAACATTTTCAAACCTCTTTCTTTTTGACAGCCTGAGCCTATTTATCAGCCCTTCAATGCAAATTTTTGCATTATTTAAAACTTCTTCCTCCAGAGAATTAATAAAGTATATATCTATTATAATCATTAAAAATAAATAAATATAATCTATAATCTATAATCTATAATCTATAATATATAATCTATAATCTATAA
>VZRL01000910.1:152-17128 GCA_013397895.1 Origma solitaria | reverse complement strand
ATTTATATTTATTAATATATTTATATTTATATTTATAATATTTATATAGAATATATATATATTTATTATATTTATTATATTTTTTAATATATATATTTATATTCTATTTATTATAACTGATCCTAACATTAGGAAGTACAAATCCCAACTCTGGGGCTTTCCAAGAGACAGAACATCTTTCCCTGCCTGGAAAGGTGGGGGAAACACCCAAAACTGTTAAATATTTGATGTCCTCTTGCTGCAGTGTGGTGCAGAGCACTCCAACGTTCCAGTTCGGAGAGTGGCGAAGGAGGAGAGGGAATAGAAAGGAATAATCAGCCCAAAAGTGAGCTCTTCATTCAGAAATTCTACCCCCACAACCAATGAAATAAAGCCCTAAATAAGAAATGAGGGAATAAAAGAAATTCTTCATTCCCTGTGTTATATTTGTAGGGTTGAACATTGGGGCTTGGAGCAGCCTGGGACAGTGGGAGGTGTCCCTGCCATGGCAGGGGTGGCACTGGATGGGATTTAAGGTCCCTCCCAACCTAAGCCATTCTGGGATGGAACACAGCTGGATTTGGATGGGTTTTAAATAATCTTTTTTTAAAAAAATCTTTTGATAAGAAGCAAAAAAAGCCCTTTAAAAAGAAGCTTTGAGCCATACAAAGCCCTCATCTCTGAAGCAGAAGCATAATTTTCCAAGCTGAATCCAGGCTGAGAGTGATTGTTGGGAATTGGGCTGGAAAAGTTGGCCAGGCAGCCTCGTTGGGTAGAGCCACAGGCTCATGGACGTGGAATTAGGAATGGAATTAGCTTGATAAGGAGGCTGGAACAGGACACAATTCCTTGTGTTCCAGGCATCCCATCTGGTGGGATGTGCCAGATAAATTAAATTAATTAATTAAAACAAATCAAATCAAATCAATTAAATTAACTTCAATAAAATACAATAATTTGTTTAATAAAAATTAATTAAATCAGCTCTGCCTTGATCCTGTGCCTCCCTTTGGGCTTTTGGGGGCTCTGTCCTCAAGTCAAGGCAGCAGTGTGTGTTTAGTTAGGCCAGGCCTGATCTTGGGTACAAAACCAGAGATTTGAGGGCATAAAACTGAATTTATAAAAAAATGAAAGGTCTCAGGCGCAAGTTCAATTCCCAGCTCAGACCTTGCCATTCCCTGGGTGGTTCATGGGCCACTGAACTCCCAACTGCAAATATCAAAATAGTCCTAAAGGCAGAGGGGTGAGAGGGAAAAGCTTTCCCAGGAGCACTGTGGATGCTCTGCTTCCTTTCCTTCTCCTTTCCTCCTCTGCAGCAGAATTGAGAGGATTCGGGGATGGTCATTATGGGTTCAGCTTCTGACAACATTAAAACCAGAAAGCAAAGCTGCTTCTCACCTCCACAGCATTAATTTGGGGTGAATATCTGCGCCTGTGACTTCGCCTTTTCCAATTTCTCTCCCTCAATCAACGTTTTTGCTTTCAGGTCACAAAATAAATTTGATCCTTGAGCCGCTGGGGGCTCAGAAGCCTGACCTCATCTGATATTTAACGAAGGAAATCCCTTTTCTGTTGGGTTTATTCCTTTTCCTGAACCAGCTGGGGATGGATACAGGGCCGGCTGTGATGTCAGGGTCAGGGTTGGATGAACTTGCGCAGGAATATCTGAGGATCGTCCCGCGTGTCCCTCTCATCCTCCCCACCCCCGGGGTCAGCAGAGTTATTACAGAGCCACGGCCGCGGCCCCGACCCTGGAAAAGGGAAAGGGTTCCAAACATTTAACCAGCTCCAAACACATCAAAGGGGCAGGTCAGCATTTCGGGCAGAGCAGTGAGGAGAAACTCCGGCAGGGATTTAATCTGGGTTTTGTAGGACATTTGCGATTCCTGCATTTTCCGCTCTCGTTAGGAAGTGCTTCCACTCAAGGATGAGCTGCTGGAAACTCAGCGAATCCGCAGGGACAGATCTGACCGAGCATCTTTTTGTGCCTCAAACCCCAAAATATTGGGAATATTTCAATTCATTTACTGGCAATGCTCCTTTGGGAAGGCAGGATCCTCAGGAATAGAGGGAAAACTTCACCTCACCTGCAGCTGCTGCTGAAGCAGCAAAAAGGATCCCAAAGTCAGCATCTAGCTCCCATCCCAACCCATCCGGGTGTGTCCCTTACACCCGAGTGCATCCAACAATTCCCACAAAAAAGCAGATCCCTGGGAGTGAGGGGCTGTGGGCTTTACACAGAAAATCCCATTCCAGAGCCAATCCACTCACAAGGAAATGGGAAAACCCCTACAGCTGCTCTTGCCTTTAATCAATCCCAGTCAAGGATTCCTTGAGGTTCCAATTCTTTATTTAGGCTGGAGGAACCTGCTTGTTTGAGGTTCTCCTCCCTGGTGCTGGCAGCTGGAGCAGCCTGCCTTTCCAACCAGCATTCCCAGTCGTTCCCAGACCAAAATGATGTTTGGGAGGCACAAGGAGACCATGCCTTTGGGATATTATCCTCCAGGAAAGCCTTGCAGGCTGTGCTGGCATTGGAAGAGCCAGGACAAACTGACACGGAGAGCCTGTGACCTCATCCTCCTATTCATAAATACAGGGCACATTTTCCCCAACCCCTCATAGAATCCCAGAATCCCAGAATCCCAGAATCCCAGACTCCCAGACTGGTTTGGGTAGGAAGGGACATCAAAACCCATTTTGTTCCACCCCTGTCGCTGGTAGGGACAATTTCTGCTATCCCAGGTTGCTCAGTTTTTCCCAGTGTTCCCTCCAAGTAGGATTTCCACAAGTACCTAGTTTCCAAAAGTTTGGAATGTTCAGTGGGAAAGAGAAGTTTTCTGTTTACCAGCTGAGTTCCCCCACTGTTTCCCCATGGAGCAGCAGATGGATGTGCAGGAGGAGTGAAAGGAACAAAAAAAAAAAAGTGGAGCAAAAGCAGATGGAGAAATGGTTGGAATGATTCATTGGGAATCAAGGAGTGGCAATCCATTTGTGCCTGGAATCTGCAATTCCCAGCCTGGGAGCCAAATTGTGTGCCCATTATGGATATTTGGGCTGGATCCAGGCAGGGATTCAACTTCTTCAGGATGTGAGCACCTGCTCGTGAGATTTGGCAGAGCAGGGGGGGATAACTTTTTCCCCAGCCCCTCACAGAATTCCAAAATCCCAGACTGGTTTGGGTGGGAAAGGACCTCAAAACCCCTCTTGTTCCACCCCTGACATGGCAGGGACACCTTCCGCTGTCCCAGGCTGCTCAGTTTTTCCCAGTTTTCCCTCCAAGTTGGATTTCCAAAAGTACCACAGTGGGGAGAGCTGGGATATCCCACTGGACACATCCACAGATCCCTGGGAGTGCAGATGTTGGTTTGGGATGTGAAACCTCATCCTCCCTGCAGAGCTCCCGGCGTGGCCCTGGTACAGGGAACCTCATTTGGGACAATTGCCACCATTGGGGAAAGTCAGCCGGCTCCTCCCGGGATCCTGGGATAACAGCAGGGATGGGAAGCTGTTCTCAGCTTTCCAGAGGGCAGGAACGGATGGGATATTGGGAATTAGGAATTCCTCCCTGGGAGGGTGGGGAGGGCTGGGCTGGAATTGCCAGAGCAGCTGTGGCTGCCCCTGGATCCCTGGCAGTGTCCAAGGCCAGGCTGGACATTGGGGCTTGGAGCAGCCTGGGACAGTGGGAGGTGTCCCTGCCATGGCAGGGGTGGCACTGGATGGGATTTAAGGTCCCTCCAACCCAAACCATTCCGGGATTGTCATTCCATGATCCTCCCGCTGCAGCTCAGATCCAGTAGATGGCGACAGGATATAAAACATTTCTTTCACTCTTCCATGAATTGCCGGCTTTTTATGTCCCATCCATTGAACGTTCCCCCTTTTAAATAAAATTTATCTCCATATTTCAATGTCATGGCTGCAGTGACTCCATTCATCTTCCCAATTTTCCCATTTTATTCTCATGCCATGGAATTCATCCCAGGCTGGGAGGCACAGCCAACCTCCTCCCACTGCTGCTCCAGGTGTTCCTTGGTACTGCACTCATCCAATGCCCCAGGACGAGGAATTCCATCAATATCCTCAGCTCAGGAATTCTGATCCATCCAATTTCCCTTCTAAAACTGGGATGTTGCTTTTTGGATATGGAATAAATTTTCCTGATCTCCTGCAGGGTTGGTTCAGCTATAAGGATGAGCCACCACCACTTTGGAATGTTCCCTGCCCGTGGCAGAGGTTTGGGATCAGATGGTTTTTAGGTCCCTTCCAACCCAAATCATTCTGGGATTCCATTATTTTTATGGCTCAGAAAAGGAGGAATTCTCTTCCAATCTGATTTGGTTTTACCTTGGGCACATAATTACTATGGAATTATGAGCAATCCAAGTCTTCAGTTTGGAAAGTGAAGTGATTACAAGATGGGAAAATGAGGGAAATCCAGCAAATGTGGATTCTGTAGATCCCATGGAATGATCTGTCCTGGAATGGACGATTTACGAGAGCATGAATAGGACAGGGGGAAAGGGCAGCAGCTTTGAACTGGGATATTGGGAAGGAATTCTTCCCTGTGAGGTTGGTGAGACCCTGGGCTGGAATTGCCAGAGCAGCTGTGGCTGCCCCTGGATCCCTGGCAGTGTCCCAGGCCAGGCTGGAGCAACCTGGGACAGTGGAAGGTGTCCCTGCCCATGGAAGGGGCGGGAATGGGATGGGATTTCAGGTTTCTCCCATCCCAAACCATTCCAGGATTCCATGAATTACAGTGCACTAAAACAGGGATGGAGTCCCACACCTGTAGTCCCTAATTCCCTTCCAGGATATCAATCCAAGGACAATTCATGGCATTCCAGTCTAATTATTTATAGATCTCATCCCAGCTTGCTGAAGTCTCTTTATCCATCACAAACCTGGAATTGGATTCCCACATTTTGTGCTTTGGCCTCCACCTTCTTTGGGATGAAACATCATCTCAAACAGGCACCGAGGTGATCCCTAAATTCCTGGTTGTCATGGAGACAGGAACAGGCTGACCAAGTCCTGCTTCCAGGCGGATGGAGTGGGCTACAGCCCCTTCTCCCCACATTCCAAAGGTTTCTGGCACCTGGAATTCTGACGTAAAAACACGCCTTGGGTGTGGGGGCAGAAATGCCTGAGGCGCTTGGAAAAGCCGTGGAATGATAAACAATTCTTCCAATTAAAATGGAAAAATCTTTCCTGGATTTTTTCGTGACCAGTTTGGTTATTTCCATGATAACCCCACACTGGTTTATCCCCTAAATAACAAAAATCAAACCCAAAAAACGGGAATGACCTTCATGAGATCCCTGTGTTCCTTCAAATGAAAAGTCCAGAGGGGATATCCACGTCAAATCTTAAATCCTGGTTTATAGGAAAGGCCACTTCTCATATTCCAGAACATCTGATGGAAACAGCCAAATCTCCCAAGCACAGTAGGGTCTGTCAGGCCATTAGCCAATTTATTGTGGGAATTTTGCATCAATAAATCTGATTTTCCCCAGTATTTATACAGCCAACATCCAGAAATATTCATGGATTCCTTGTGGAAAGCTTTATGGAAAACTGATTCGCCATGTGGAAGTAGAGAAGTTCTTTAAGTTTCCCCTAAGTATTAAAAAAAAAAAAAAAAAAAAAAAAAAATTTTTTTTTTTCTCANNNNAAAAAAAAAAAAAGAAATCTATTTGCTTCTCATTTTCCAACATTATTTTGGAATCCTTGGCTTTGGATGTCCCAAAACTTTGTGGTGAGACTCCACCTGTCACAGAAAGGACAAGTGCTCATTCCTGGAGGGATTTAAATCCTTGTGGATGTGGCATTTGGGGACATGGGGCAGTGGTGACCTCAGCAGTGCTGAGGAAGGGTTGGACTCCAGGATCCCAGAGGGCTTTTCCAACCTAAAACATTCTGTGATTCCACGATTTCAGCTGCCTCATGACTCAGGATTTTGAGAAGATGGCAAAAATTAGCCTCTGGAATGGATTTCTCTGTTAAACTGCAGCTCTTTGGGACAGAAACCTGCACTGCCTTGGAAGCTGTGCCAAGCCCTGCTCCACATCAGGACCAGTTTTTATTCCCAAATCCTCATTTCCCAGTGGAAATCCCACTCTTTTCTCCCTTCAGCTATTATTATTGGGAGGGATCCATCCCAGGAAAGGTTTTTATTCCCAAATCTTTGTTTCCCAGTGGAAATCCCACTCTTTTCTCCCTTCAGCTATTATTATTGGGAGGGATCCATCCCAGGAAAGGTTTTTATTCCCAAATCTTTGTTTCCCAGTGGAAATCCCACTCTTTTCTCCCTCCAGCTATCATTATTGGGAGGGACTCATCCCAGAAAGGCTGAACCTTCCTGGCTGACATTGAGAGCCTCATCTGAAGCACAAGAATTCCAGGAATGCTGGAAATAACCCACAGGGATTCCAGCGTTCCCCTGTCCGTGGTGGGAGGTTGGAATTAGATGATCCTTGAGGTCCTTTCCAACCCAAACCACTCCACGATTCCATGGAAAAGAGAAAAGAGAGAACCACCCAATTGTCTGAGTCCTTTCCAGATCCCAAATCTCCGAGCAGAACTGTGGGGCTTGCAGGTCCATATTGAGGTTTAAAGGATATTTTTGGGATGTATCCAGCTTTTCTGCTTTTAGTGGAAAATTTCCTGTTGGATTTGGGATGAAGCTTCTCCTGCCAATTGGGATGAATCCTTCTGCTTGCTCCCAGTGCTCCTTTGGGAAGATCCAGAGAGGAGACGAATTCCCCAACAATTCAGAGGAAAAGCTTTTTCTTTAGAAATGGAATCTCGCATTTCCAAAAGTTTGGAATGTGTGGTGGGAAAGAGAAGTTTTCTGTTTACCAGCTGAGTTCCCCCACTGTTTCCCCATGGAGCAGCAGATGGATGTGCAGGAGGAACGAAAGGAACAAAAAAAAAAAAGTGGAGCAAAAGCAGATGGAGAAATGGTTGGAATGATTCATTGGGAATCAAGGAGTGGCAATCCATTTGTGCCTGGAATCTGCAATTTCCAGCCTGGGAGCCAAATTGTGTGCCCATTATGGGTATTTGGGCTGGATCCAGGCAGGGATTCAACTTCTTCAGGATGTGAGCACCTGCTCGTGAGATTTGGTGGAGCAGGGGGGGATAATTCGTGCGCTGGAAGTTAAACATGGAATTTGTCGGAAGAGCAGCTGGCTGGGATGGAATTTGGAGGGCTGGGATCTGATCTGAGCATTGAGATGGAAAAGCAGGAGAGCCTAAATCCTATTTTCTCACTTCCAGCAGCAGAATTAGCCTCATAAATGGGTGGAATTGGGATGGTGAGAGATGAAAATCTTCACTGTTTTTCCTAAAATTATATGGGAGAAAAAGGAATAATAATAGGGGATTTTTAAAAAACACCCAAAAAAACCCCAAACCAAACCAACCAAAAAGCCCCAAAACCCAAATGTTTCTGGGTGCTGTGGGGGGAAATTTTCCAGGGATGAGAATGGAAATGTTGGTGTTGTTTCATCTGAAATAATCAAGAATTATTATTGGCTGCATTGAGGAGCAATTGAGTCCAAAATTCCTGCAGAATTGCATGAGGGAATCAAGGAATGTCCGACACTGGAAGGATCCCACAAGGATCATGAATTCCAACTCCTGGCACTCTGACAATCCCACCCTGTGCATCCCTGGGAGCGATGTCCAAGCGCTCCTGGAGCTCTGTCAGCCTCGGGAATGTGCCCATTCCCTGGGAATTCATTAAAGGAACCTGAAACCAAATTCTGCTTCTTCCTTTTGGAAAAGAAGCCGATGGCCCCAATAATTTATTGGGTAAGAGCTGGGAATGGTGGAGTCACCACACGTGGGTCCAGGGCTGATACAGAGTCTGGAAGAGCAGTGGGAAAAATTAGGATAAATCAGCTCATCTCCATGCTAATGGGAAATTATTCCCTAGGAATTCCGCAGGATGCAGAGCTGTTCTGGTTTTTATCCCATTTATCCTCCAGATCTTCTCACCTCAGTTTCCTCAGTATTTTCCATGTGAGACCCTTTGTAATTCCAGAATCCCAGAGAGGTTTGGGATGGAAGAGACATTAAATCCCATCCCATTTCATCCTCTGGGACACCTCCCACTGTCCCAGGCTGCTCCAAGCCCCAATGTCCAGCCTGGCCTGGGACACTGCCAGGGATCCAGGGGCAGCCACAGCTGCTCTGGCAATTCCAGCCCAGCCCTCCCCACCCTCCCAGGCAGGAATTCCTAATTCCCAATATCCCATCCAAACCTAATCTCTCGGTTTAAAGCATTCCCCTTTTCCTGGAGTTTCCTGCATTTTTCCCAGGACAGAGATTTGAGAACAAACTCTGTCCCAGCGAGAGCTCACCCCAACACAGGCAACGTTTCACCCCATTCCTTATATCCTTCTAAAACACAATTGCGTGGATCCCCCAACAAAACGGGAATTGTGGCCAAAATCCTTCACCACCACCCCCCAAATTGCAAACCCTGCAATCCAAAACATCCAAGTTCTGGCTTTCAGGATTCATTAAACTCTTCCCTAATTACCTTCTGTGTAATTCCCATCATTCCACACATCCTCTGGCTCAGGCTCTACCCCCACACACCTCCTGACTCCCAAGAAATGGAGACAATAACTCGGGAATTACAGCAGCATTTTAATCACCTATCGATCTGTTGTTGTAACGATGCAAAACCCCCTCTTGCACCAGGACCAGCTGAGAAATCTGAAATCATTTTGACTGTGGGGCTTTCTTTTTCAACCCGAGAAAGCAATTACGGAGGCGACAAAGAGCTGTTGGTAATTTTCTTGTTCCAGAACAAAAACCAGCTGTCGAACTGAAGGTGAACAGGATTAAGGCACATTATGAAAGCCTCTCAAGTAATTAATCTGCTCTTCGGGGGATTTGTAACCTCCTGAACTGGATCAAGGCAAGCTTTCCCTTCCTTTTCGTGTCGCTGTCAGCAGCTACAAAGCGTTTGTGTGATCTGCAAACCTTGAGTAAACATTGGAGTGTGCGGAGGGGAAAATCGCTCATCTCAGCCTGGCCAGACGTGGGTACGGAGGAATTTCCAGGCTCCTACTCAGCATTCCCGACCCAGCAGATAATAGAGCAATTCAGCAGATTTGCACCTCATTCCTAAGGTGTTTTACACCCAAAATCTGTTATTTTCCCTGTGTCTGGATCCCAGAAAGCCATCACAGGCAGCTGGCGCTCCCAGGTGAGAGTTTGTGTGGGAATAATTCCTGAATGTGGTCCATTCAGGAATTAAAACATCACAACCAGAGCATCGTTGTGGATCAAAGAATTCCCCTTCCAACCTCAATTTTGGTGCCCATTTTTTAATCCACCTGCACTGTTCCGGGACAGGGCAGAACTCAGGTGCCAGACCCACAGGATATTCTGATTCCACAAGGACCATCCCACCCTGAAAGCCTTCCCTGCTTCCATGGAAACCACAGAATCCTGGAATGCTGTGGGCTGGAAGGGACCTGAACTCTCCCCTCATTCCTGTACTAACCCATATTTAACAGGGTTTTGCCAGCTCTGGAGGTGAACCCAAGCTCCCTGTGAGGTTTAAAGGCTGATGCCCAGCCCAGAGGGCAGAGGTGACAGCTCTGTCACAGCAGTGGTGGCTTCGTGGGAACCTCCAGCCTGGGAGATTTTGGTGCCAGCAGATGATGAAGAGGATGGGCTGAAAATTTAGGATTGGGAAGGATCCCAAATCCTGCTCTTCTCTCATCCAATCTGTGATCAATTCTTGCATCTCACCGAGTAAAACCAAATGGGAACCTGTTCTTCCTTTATCCTTTAAATCTTGCTTTAAATTCCCACAATCCAGTGCCCATCGCCCCCATCCCGGGACCTCCTTTGCCCTGGAATCTCAGCGCTGTGTGGGACAAACCCTGGTCTGGTTTAAGCTGTGCGATTCAAATGCTGCAGCAACTCCATCCCTGCAGGGCTGAGTGCTCTGGGATTGTCTGGAGGGGATGAATAGGGATCACCCACCGTGGGAATTCGGGATGTGGTGTGGAAAAGGGATCACTTTTCCAATCGAAGAGCGGCGGTTGAACCCCAGAGAGCCTTTTCCCATTGTTATCCCTTGCTTTAGCCCCAGGATCCAATTGGTTTTAACGATGGTGCTAAAACTTTAGTGAGGCTCAGAAAATGTCAAAAGAGGACGGGGGTGACGCTAAAGGTAAATTCAGGATCGCCAGAACTACTCGGAATATGGAAAAATATGCAAAAGGGAATATAATTTTGATCTTTTTCCCCGTTGTAAACCTGGCTTTGATCAGCAAAGCCATTGTGACCCTTCACAAATAAGATTTGTATTAATGAGTTCATCAAAACCCCAGCCCTCCACTCTATTTAAACACCATCTATATCCAGGCAGCTTTTAATTAGACATTTAATCAATGGCTTTTAACGGCAGAGGATTGCAATTATGCGGCATTAACAGACACCGGATCAGATCTTTCCTGCCGCAACAAGAGGGCTTGAATGGATTTTCATTTTCGGGGTTGGAGAGCTCTTCCTAAAAATGGGTCACCCGAAATCAGAAGTGGCAGCTCTGCAAAGAGCCGGGGTTGTGGGGAGAGGTTTTCCAGGGAGAAGGGCACTCGTTGGCCATTGATGTCACCAGGGGGGGAGTCACCTGCGGAGACGGCGATGAAAGAGCCGAGGAACAGCCGGAGGAGGGGGCAGAGATGACAGAGGAAGGCAGAGCAGAGGGGACAGAAATAATGAAGTCGGCAGGAGGGAAGGGCAGGGAGAGCAGGGAAGCTGAGGAGAGCTGGGCTGCGTGGCAGGGAAAGAGGAGCCAGGCAGGGAGCCGGGGGGGGAAAGGAAGAGCTGGAAAACCTCAGGAAAGAGATGTGGAATTTTGCACAAAAATCTTGGTATCAGTAATGGGGAATAGTGGAACCAGGGCTTGTGTGACCCCAATGGATCCCAGAGGGTTTGGGAGGGAAGGGACATTAAATCCCACCCAGTGCCACCCCTGCCACGGCAGGGACACCTCCCACTGTCCCAGGCTGCTCCAAGCCCCAATGTCCAGCCTGGCCTGGGACACTGCCAGGGATCCAGGGGCAGCCACAGCTTTGTCACTGAAACTGTGGGAAAAATAATAACTCTCCAACAACACATTTTTACTGTCAGAGAATGAAGGCATTGCTTTATTCCGGACAGGAAGTGCAAGGGAAATCATTTCATCCCCACATTGCCCGGGCTGTGCAGTGAAACTCATCCCATCACACAGGGTCCTTCACTGGATTTTCATACATTTAAACATAGGAAACTCAGAGAAATTCATTGGTTCAATATTCATTGGTCCCAAATCACACAATTCTTAGTATTGGGTTTCCTATCAGTTATTGATCCCTTTGATGCTAATTAGGTCCTCATCTTTTCCTTCTCTTATTGGTCTTTTCCCAGACCGGGTGTCTCCAGGTGCCAGCAGTGATGCTTGGAGTTGATGGTCATTAATATCCATTAATTTTCACTTATCTCCTCCTGCCTTCTCTTCTGGCTACTCCAAACCTGTGCAGATGTTAAACTCATTAGGCCTGGCCCAGTGGAACAGAGTCCTTTGAAAAGAAACTTCGATTCCTTTTGTGCTGGGCAAGGACAGCAAAGCCCCTGACCAATGTTAGTTAAAAAATGTTAGAAGTTGTATCATTTCCAACAAGAGCATCCCAGAATGGTTTGGCTGGGAAAGGACCTTAAATCCCATCCAGTTCCACCCCTGCCATATCCCAGAGCCATTTTATAGGAGATTTGGAAGAAAAATTACATTTTTTTATAACTTTCTTTTATTTTACGTTGTGGGGAGGAGGGAAGACAAAACGGATCCAGCATCCATTACCATAATTTCTATTATTATTGTTACTGCCATTATCATTAACACTGCAATTTATTTTACCATGCACGATTTATCGTGCCTCAAAAAGATGGATCTGTATACACATAAATATTGAATATATATAAATACACCATAAACCATAGCAACCTCAGCAGCCAGAAATCAGCAGAGCTCTGCCCAAGCCAGCTCCAGTTCTGGCAGCCGAGGCCTTGACTCTTTACAGGGTAGAGCCTTAAAAAATGAACAACTCCGTAATTCCTTGGAGACAATTTCACCCTGTCTGTGTTTGACTTGGAATGGTTCCATCCATGGATGCAATCACCGTTTGGGACTATTTAAGGAATACTCTGGCAAAGGCATCACCTGGAGGATCAGGTATGGGAAGAAGGAATGTTTTCTTTGGGTTTATTTTCCTGCCAGATCCTCATCAGTCAGGGAGATTTAGCTCCCAGCCTCCATGGAATGAGCCATGACAGCTCTGCAGATATCAGAGATGGACACAGAAGGAGTGGGATCTTTACGTGCACACCTTGGGTTTACAAAACCCAGGAAAAAGCCAAAAATGCGAATATTCACGTGCAAGAAGAGACTCTCACCGGAGAGTGAAATCAATCTCTCGTGATCCTCTGAAATGTGCGAAAATCCCTCACCACCGATTAACGCAAAACTTTTTTGGAAGTGTTGGACGAATTCTGATTTTTTAAAAATAATAATAATATCAGGAGCTTTGATCACTTGCATTAATACATTAATGCTGCATCAGCACAACCGCTGGCCCCAAAGATGGGTTGGGATTCGGTGCTCTCCTCTCGTGGTTGCCCCATCCTATTCCAAAGCCTTGAGGGACAGGGACCACCACAGTCTGTGCTGCCTGGAGCAAACTGGATCAGCTTTGGATCAGTGACCCCATCCTCGATGACGTTTTCCTTCCAAATGTCCTGGAGATGGGCGGGTGAACCTGCTCAGGTTGTGCCAGCCTGCGGATCCCCCAAAAACCACAAGGGTTTCCCAGCCCTGGCACAGGGACAGGGAGGAGTCCCCATTCCTGGAGGGATTTACAGCCCTGTGGATGTGGCACTTGGGGACATGGGGCAGGGGTGGCCTTGGCACTGCTGCGGAATGGTTGGACTCAATGGTCTGGAAGGTCTTCCCCAACCTAAAAAAGGAAAAAGTCTTTCCCAACCTAAAAAAGAAAAAAGTCTTTCCCGAACTAAAAAAGCAAAATTTTGGGGTGCAATGGTTGAAATGTTGGAGCAGAATTCCATGGTCAAACTCCCACCACCTTCAGGGACAGCAGGGACAGGTCTGGGCTTTTTCTCACCTCTTATTGCACCACAAATTTATGCCAGCCCAGAGCGCTGACCGAGGTACAACCCCACAACTCCTGGCACCAGCTTTGGGAACACCAGGAAATCCCACAAATTCACACCAGGAAATCCCAAAAATTCACATCAGGAAATCCCACAAATTCACACCAGAAAACCCCAAAAATTCCACGTGAGCCCCAGCAGTTACCATGGGCAGGAAAAGCCTCATTTGCAAAGCGGTGTTTGAGCCGTGGTGGCTTTGGCAGTTGGACTCCATGAACTGAAAGGTCTTTCCCAGTCTAAAAAGCAAAATTTTGGGGTGCAATGGTTGAAATGTTGGAGCAGAATTCCATGGTCAAACTCCCACCACCTTCAGGGACAGCAGGGACAGGTCTGGGCTTTTTCTCACCTCTTATTGCACCACAAATTTATGCCAGCCCAGAGCGCTGACCGAGGTACAACTCCACAATTCCTGGCACCGGCTTTGGGCATGCCAGGAAATCCCAAAAACTCACACCCGAAAATCCCAAAAATTCACACCAGGAAATCCAAAAATTCACACTATAAGATCCCAAAAAATCACACCAGGAAATCCCACAAATTCACACCAGGAAATCCCACAAATTCACACCAGGAAATCCCACAAATTCACACCAGAAAATCCCAAAAATTCCACGTGAGTCCCAGCAGTGACCGTGGGCAGGAAAAACCACATTTGCAAGGTGTTTGAGCTGCGGGAGGTGTGGAATGGGAGCGCTGGGAGCGTCCACGCGGATGGAATGGGCACTTCCTGGGAGAGGGAGCTGCTTTATGGCGGCTGAAAAAGAGCAGAATAAAGCTTTAAGACAGCTCTAAAATATTTAATTACTGCGGATCCTCATTTGAGGCAGTGAAGAGTCACATTTTCGAGTCCATCTGCCCACATTTCCATTAATAAAATAGTTCAGGAGTCGTTTGAGGGAGAAAACGCCAGCGCAAAGCCAAAACCAAGCCCAAAGCACGGCTCAGCAGTGACCCCATAATTAATAACTTTCCTCCCACTTCGCCTTAAATAAACTCCAGCTAAAAATGTGGATCTGGCTCAGCATGGCCGCGGTGAACAAAGAGAAAGGGATGTGCTGCTAAAAACAGCTGGGAAAAAGCCACTTTTGTGTGTCCAATAAACACCAGACAGGTATTTTCCCTAAAGGTTAGGATTCAATGACACCTCCTGGTTTTCTGGTGCTGGAGGCCGTTTGCAGCTGTTGAAATTAAAAATAAATTAATAAAGTTCAGTCTGAATGAATAAAATTCATTCCACATCCCTGGTGTGCTCTGCTGTCCAAGCCAGGATGAAACAGGGGCTGTGCTTCAGCCGCACCGAGAGGGATATTTGCTGGAATAAAATACAAGGATGGAGCACATCCGGTCAGGAATTCCCAAAAAACCCAGAGAGGCACCACGGACACCAGAGCTGACCGGAGAACCCTTTTTATTCCGCATCCTGTCAGACTCCTGGCAGGCTTTTGTAGGAAATCCTGGACATCTGGGTGTGCCTGCATTTGTTTTGACACCCAGAGCAGCATTACTTTGGCAGCTGAGGCAGGTGGGAGATGCTGAATCCAGGAAAGGATCCATCAGGATACAGAAAAAAAAAGGAGGAAAGGTTTAGGAGCAGTCTGGGTGCTCCATTTGCTCCCAGCTCAATACAGAGATGCAGCTTCCCCACAAAGGGGGGGTGGAGTGAGACAGGGAGGGGGAAAAAACCCCAATCCCCAAAAGCAACACATCAAACCACTTCAAAATCCACATGGAAAGGGAAAATTTCAAGAAAAGTCTCCCTGAAATAAATAGGGAGAGATCTCTTCTGTTTTTCAGGTGCCCTGAAGGTGCCCCTGGTCACACCCAGCTGCCAACCTTGTCCATGGCATTCCTGAGGATGATTTCCCACCTGCCTCGTGGATCTCTCGCCGAACAAATCGAGTCTAAACAGGCCTGGAATTCAATTTAAAAAACCAAACTGACGCCGTGCGAGTTGCCCTGCGTTGGCATCCTGCTCGTCTGACCTTTGGAATGTTCGTCCAAGGCTGCTGTGGAGGGGAAGGTCAGCCTGGAGACGAAACAAAAACACGAAAAGCTTGGCAGGCTGAAAAGATGCTCTCGCTGGAAAGGCTCAGGAGGTGGAAATTGGATACAAATCTCCAAATGCTCCTGACAGGGTGACAGGGAAGAGGGAAAAACATGGTTTTACCTCCGTGGTTTTGATGGATCATGAGCTCCAAGGCACCCCCAGCTCTGATATTTGAATAATTGAATATTTCTCTGTCTCAGATCAGGAACTGAAATGGCACTGAGGTTTAGTCGGAAATAACCCAGAGCACAAAAAGTCAGGTACAGGGGTTGGAGTGGAGATCCCATCTGCAATTCCACATCCAGCCATGGGTCCCCAGCACAGGAAGGACACGGAGCTGATGGAGGGACTCCAGTGATGATCCGAGGGATGGAGCAGCTCTGCTGGGAGGAAAGGCTGGGAGAGCTGGGAATGTTCCCCTGGAGAAGGGAAGGACACAGGGAGAGCTCAGAGCCCCTGGCAGGGCCTGAAGGGCTCCAGGAGAGCTGCAGAGGGACTGGGGACAAGGCATGGAGGGACAGGACACAGGGAATGGCTTCCCACTGCCAGATGGGATATTGGGAAGGAATTTCCTTTGTGTCTGTCTGGACAAAATGGAGAGATCAGCAGGAATTTTGGTGATCCCAGCCTCTCTCACCCTATCCAAGCACAGAAATCCAACACTTGGATTGCTCCAAAGCAAAACCGTGTTGGATCATTTTGGCTGTGTTTCGATGGATCATTTCTCTGGATTCAATGTTCAAGTTCCTCCAGATATTGATGGTTCATATCCTAAAGAGAGGAAAGGATTTCCCTGGGATTCTTGCATCTAGGGAGACCTCAAGAGAAAAAACCCAGCTGGGTTTTGAGAGGAAAAAAATTTTAGCAAAAACCTTTTGTTTTTCCTGCAATTCCTAAAGAATTTCCAGGGCTGAGAGCATTATTGACCCAGCATTTTGGAAGTGAATCCTTCTCTCTCCTTCTATCCTCCAATTCCAATTGTATTTACTCCTTCTGGAGGGGATAATTGATCCTTTCAGGGTTTGTTTTGTTTTCCCTGGATTTCAGCACTCCAGTTATTCTGTCTGCCCTCTCTCTTGGGTTTTAGTGCCTCCCTAGCTCAAACTCAGGATTCTGAACCTTGGCTCTGGGAAAGGCAATGATCTGGACTGATTTGAATTGGAGATAAGGAAGGAATTCCTGGCTGAGAGGGTGGGGAGAGACTGGAATAGAATTCCCAGAGAAGCTGTGGATCCCTGGCAGTGTCCAAGGCCAGGTTGGGCACTGGGGCCTGGAGCAACCTGGGACAGCAGGAGGTGTCCCTGCCCAGGGCAGAGAGGTGGAATGGGATGGGATTCAATGTCCCTTCTCACCCAAATCCTTCTGAGATTCCATGAATTTTATCAATTTTCAGCTGCCTGAGCCAACATTCAAACCAAAGAAGAAGTGGGAATAGCCTGGAATCTCTTTGCTGACACAACAAATCATAACTTTCAGGAAGAATCCAATTTCTCCTCATCTCCGAGCACACAATTAATGGTGCTGGAATCAGTTGGGATTCTTCCGAATTTTTCCGTGAGCTGCTGCCCTTGGGAGCTGGCACAGCATTGGCTGACACTTTGCCACTTCCTTGGCTGTCCTGAGGGAAAAGGGAAGGAAGGAAAGGTTAAGGAGTAAAATCTCTGCGTCTCTTTCCTTCCTTCCTAATGCCATCAGAAATCACACGACATTTCCC
>VZRL01000909.1:269325-295032 GCA_013397895.1 Origma solitaria | reverse complement strand
GGTCAAACCCACGACACCTACACACTGGGACAGCTCTTGGGTTCACCTACTCTTCTCACCTACCAATTGGTACAGATCTTCGACTCTCACATCTTCCCATTGGGACAGCTCTTGGGTTCTCACATCTGCCACTTTGTATGGAGTATGTGTCATTGGTAGCCTTACACTCCTGCAGTGTTAATCAAACCAAACAGCGGGCTTATTTTGTTTCTAGTACAGATACAGATCCTTAATTACTCTAGTATTGTTTTAACTACCTCAACACATTCTTATCTGTTTTACTGCACTTCATTTCATATTACACATTTCCAGTTGGAGACTTGACAAGAGGCAGAAGCAATCAAACCATATTGTCTTGCATAACAGTGGGGAAACTGCCATGTCTCTCATGCAAAAGATTAATCATAGACTGTGTGCTGTCGTTGTGAAACAAAAACATGTCTCGCTTCAACAGCTTAAAAGTTACATCCTCTGTGATGCTGTCAGGGCAGGGGCCAAAAGTCAGACCTCTAAAGAATCGAATCTTTGAAGAAGCAGCCTTTTTTTTTTTTTCTCCTTGTAAATCATACAGTAAATTCCTGCAGCTGATCTCAGAGCGCAATGCTTACAGGAGACTCTTGCTGCAGAGGGGAAGGGACAAACTGTTGCTGGGCAGATTAGTGGGGGAAGCCAGGAGTACTTCAGGTGGAGAAGGAATAGCCTGCTATTGCCAGGGGAGGGAGCTGCTTAGGTGCAAGCCTGAATTTAGATACAGACATTATGTCTGGAATATAAGGAGCCTAATTGCATTACTGCAGCCCTAAAATACCTGTGAGGGCCAGGCACTTAATTTCTAGGTCTGACGAAAGCTTGGAAAGACCTACATAGGTGCTGTCTCCCTCTTCACTGTGTTTAATCTGAGGAGGGAGGGATATGTCCAGAATTATTAAACAGAAAAAGCAGGAGCAGCAAGACTTGCAGGGAGACAACAAAAGTTTATTTGGAAGTCTTACCCACAGATCTGTTAAGGAGTACTTCAGAAATACATGAAGTTGCTCTAGGGACTGATTTTCAATCCGGTAATATAACTACTCCATATTGCAGTAACTGTGATCCATCTTGTCCTAAATATCTGAATTGAGGGTAATGTAGCATAGAAACACTGGATTTCATTAATCTCACCAAAGTACAGAGAAACGGTTAAACATAAAAAAATTTCAAGTGGTGGGGAGGAGGAAAATAGAAAGTCCTGGCACGGGGACTTATCCTGTACTTGCAAGGAATGTATAATCTTCATTAAGAAATTCAAAGCCTGCTTGGCATGGATCCTAGCTGTGTAGCAGTTTGTTTAGTGATGATGGAAAGCTCACTCTACATTAATTCCTAATGGTTTATTGCAAAATGTTCTGTAATGATGACGTGCTTGAGCTGTTAATTGATTATGAAATGCCTTGAGATCTTTATGAAATGCGTAAGATACAATTATTATTGGATCATGCCGCTCATTAACTTTAAAGAAAATAAATGTAATTACAACTGTCCTGTAAATCTCTTTTGTTTGAAAATATATTCATGTCACCCTTTTTTCCTCTGGTAGTATCAGTGTTTGATGCTTGTTCAAATGCAAGTATGTTCAGGGAGATTAAGGGCCTGAACCAATCTGACTGAAGTCAACCCGAATTGTTCCCATTGCCTCCAGAAGGAATTGGAGCAGTCCTTGTTTGGTCTGTCCAAGTCCGAAATGAAAGTCTGTGAAAGAGCATGGCAGCCATGCGACTTTCTGAAGAGAGGGGACATGAAAATTCTTGTTTCTGAACTGGGAGAACTACTTGATCCTAGGGCTATTTCAAACTCCCAGGAGTCTTTTGTTTTCAAAAAAAATCTGCATAAATGGTGAAGTGTATGAGACAGGGACAATGCTGTGATACCATTTCATCTGGAATACTCAAGATTTAGGTACAGTTACCTCCTAATATGGTTTCAAGAGGAGCTGGAATTCTTAGGGTACTGCTCGGACACAATAAGGGGACACTAGCCAGTGCATAAGGGCCAATACAGGAAAGGAGATTAATGAGTGGGACTTTAACCTTGTTCCAAATGGGGCTTGGGGAAGAAGCTTGGTAGTGATCATCCGTGCAAGGCTGAATTTCAGCTCTAGTTCCCACACTTGCAGTGAGTCCATTATAAATGAGAGCTAAGCATTTTTATAATTAATACATTAGAACTAATGTAACTGGAGGCATGAAAATTGCATTTCTAAGCGTTTTCAAGTTATACAGCTTTAGAAATAATGCTGTTGCCACCAGTTATTTGGGAGCGAAAGCATGTGTTGCAAAAAAATTTTCTGTTTTATCAGAAGTAGTGTAGACCCCTAATTTCTGCAGAGCATTCTGTCTAGAGAAGTCAGCAGGCTCCCACGTTACTCCAGACCTCCAGTGCTGACAGGTACCACTGGCACTCTGGAAGTTGAAAGTGAATTCTGGATATTCATAAGTAAATTGAAGTAACTGATGTCCCATTGTTCTTTTGCTTTCAATTAAATAAAAAAAAAAAAGAGAGAGAGAGAGAGAGAGAGAAAAAGAAATTCCCCCAAATATAATGAAGTATTTGCATATAAAAAGGCCTTTAAACTTACATTTTTTGCTCATTGCCTGTCTTTGGAAGCCCATTACTCTTTTCTGTTGTTAAATTTACTCAAAAACAACATTCACATTTCTGGGCAAGTAGAAGTTTATAAAAAAAAATTATTGTCCTTCATTTATTTTCATAGAATGCAGACCTTTCTGGACACAACAACTATTTCTAGACACAAGTAGAAGAAAAATGTAAGATTCTGTGGTGGTGTGTTGTTTTGTTTTTTTTCAATATCCTAGATAAAGGTTTATAGATGCTGTATCAGTAGAAATTCTTATTATAACAGCACAGGAAACATGGATGCCTTCAGTTTCTCATCATAAGCGTGCACCTTTGTGACCAGATCACCATAAGCTAATGATTTACTCTTTTGTGGATTAAAGTTAGTGTTATTTCTACTGGTGTAAATCTGGAATACCTCTGCAGAAGTCAATGGAGTTACAATGCTAATCCAATATTGTTTCCTCATCTGTAAAAGAGGTTAATGACATTATCCTCCTCTTGGGGAATATGTCAAGGATATTTAGTTAATGTTGACTCTGTAAAATGCCAATTAATTGTTAGTGCAAAATTTGTACTGTACAGGTGAAAGAAACAGCACACAAGGTACTCATGCTTAACCCACTCTGCTAAAGACACATCATGCTATATTGGCTTTCATTACAACATCTCAAACAATTTTCCCATTATCTCTTTCATTAGGGAAGGAAGACTGATCTATTCTATTAGGAAAGCAACCAGATGCATGTAAATAAATTAGCAACAAAGGATTACCAAGTGTAGCATGTGCATATGTCCTACATTATGCAGCTTTCTTGTGTACAGGTCAAAAGAGAGCATTACAAGTTTAAAATAAGCAGCTTTGATTCTAAGTAATTTGTTGTTATATATAGACTGAGAGAGAATAAAATATACACAGACAAAATGGTGGACAGATAAATAATTATTGCCAGAAGTGCTCTACAGCTTTCAGGCAATCCTTTTAACATTTTTCTGTCTCATTATATCTGTATATAAATGAGAAGTGTCTTTGTGAGAAGTAGCAAGGATACCAGGCATGAAAGCCTTGGTGTATGTCTGTCCAATGCAAACAGAAACGTAACTGTAATTTTTAGTAACTCAGAATGAGCAATTTATGAAGTGATCATGGGTCACTGTCACAAAGCAAGTAGAAGCATGTAAAACTGCAATAACAATCATTTCCACTCATGTTCTGAGGCTCATGCTGGTAATGCTCAATGCATTTTTCAAAAATGGGTGCATTATTCCCATTTTGCAGATGTGGAAAGTGATGGCCCTGGGGCAAGTGCCTTGCCTAACCAAAACAGCCGGTGAAGGAGGTGGGAGGAAACCATGCAGCTGAGTGCAGAGAAGAGAAGGGTTGCATTTGCAGCAGCAGGCATACTACAGAGCAGCTCTCATACCTACTTTCACATATGGAAAGAGAAACTTGGCCTACCAGCTCCCATCATCCATCCACTGACATTAGATTAAAGGTAGAGGATAGAAGGATATCACATAAAATAGCATCAGAGAGCTCCTCCTTGCGAATGAATAACTCAAGTGTTGGGATCTCCTGGATTTTTCAGGTGCCACTCTTCTCAACAGTGCATTAACACTGACATTTTGCATTGCTTCTTCAACTAACAACCTAGCAGTCTCCTTTGTTTTCCCCTCTACGCGTGCTGCAATGATGAGGAGGCTGATTGAAGTGCTTTCATGTTCTAATGTTTCCAGGGGTTCAGCTGTGGTCTCTTGAATCAGGTCTGTAGGACACACCTCTCCAGTGCGGACAAACTCAGGTTTCTGTTCAGTCTGCAAGGACTGGTGAAAACAGACAGTAATGGTTAAAGCTTCCTTCTGTCTTAGCCACATGACTGTGTCCAGTGAGATAATTTTTCCAGAGAAAAACATTGTTAAACCAGTCCTATATTAACCAAGAATGTTTTTACATGGAACTCTTGAGCTGCCAGCGTAGCTAGAGTGGCTTGGGCACCAGCTGCCAAGTGTTTACACAGGATTTCAAGCTGGCTTGTTCAGTTCATGCCATGATAGCTACATTGCTACTGGTTCCTCACTCATCATGATACATAGATTGAGTTTATTAACATAACATAAGAATATGCTAGAATTACCTCTGTTGCCAAAACATTTGCAAGGCAAAACCAAAAATACTACATCACTGGAAATTACACACTGAGAAAACATTTTATTTCCAAAATTAGGCTTTTGTATATTCACATGCTAAAAGGAAAAGCAGCTACAATACTTCCTGTAAAGTTTTAATTTGGAAAAGGAAATAATGAAGTAAATTTTTCTGTAGTCTCTATAAATTAGCAGTAGCACTGGTTTGGCCAACTTGTCCTGAAAATGAGCTCATTAAATCTAATTGCACATACTGTATATCAAAGAATCGTATGAAAAAATCTCTGACTTTTGTGTCAAATTAGAAAAATACTCTGTGGTGCTCTGATTCCAGTGGCGGATGTCTGCCAAGACACATTTAACTAAAATTAATACGCTTCAAGTTAGAATCAGCCCTGACAACAGAGAAGTCATCTATTAGAGGCAATAACTCAAAGATCACAGCAATACTGCATCTTAAAAGGAATCATAAACTTAGGAAAATATCGATGTTTATTAAAATTTATTATCTCTGATTTAAACAGATGGCTTTGTAGAAGAGATTAGGATATTCTTAAGATCTTGTAACTTGACCGTAGTGAAACAAAATGAATGAACACATGCTTTGCAAGTAGAAAACAGGGCTCATATCCTCCCCTACAGTTAAAAGCAAAGGGAAAATGCACACTTAAATAATGTGAGGATGAGATCCAGAGTGCCTATTAATGCATCACAAAGTTTGGGCTCAGCAGGGTAAGTCAAATAACTAAATTGCGCATGTCAGCTCCATATTCTGAAAGAAAATAATCAGACGCTTTTCAGGGTAGTCCAGAATGCCACCCAAGGGCTTAGTGGCTGGCCAGTATGAAATCCTCAGGGTAACAGGTGTCTGAGCAGTCCTCTGTCCCTGAACCTTGGAGCTTCTGCCTGCAAAGGACACACAGCACAGAGCCTTCCCCCCACTGCAGTGGCCTAACCGAGCATGGCTCATTCTTTCCAGGTGAATGTAATGGCTGAAGGACAAACTCGAGTCTTGACTCATTCACTAGCTTTGAAAGTTTATCTCATGATTGCCTAATGTAAAATACAATGAACATTCAGAGCACAGCAGAGAATTCAGTCTTTGCCTGTCTCCTTCATTCTTAAACCAGTGTTCACTTCCATGGAATGAAACTTAACTTTTGGCAGAGGACTGAGCAGTAGATCTAAGTATATTGACAAGCACTGATAGGCCTCACGTGCATAGAATTCAACCTTGGTCAGTCTTTTTCATCCAAACAATCTCAGTGTCTTTCACTGCTTCATGCCTGGCTGTTCCCTGCCACCTGCACTAGAATGAGATGCCTGACCAGCCAACCCAGCCTGTTTGAGAGGAAGTTAACAGATAATGTGCAACAGAGCTTTATTGTTTCCCCAGTATGTTTACTCTGCATCACAGAGAATCCATTTGTCAAATATTAATTGAATTCTCCAACATTTGGCATATTTGCATAACTATTATGAAATAGAGCATTTTCTCCCTTGGTATTATACTCATTTCCCTTAGATGGTGTCTCTTTGATCCATTAATCATGTTTCCTGTATCCTCCCACAGAAACTTAATTGCTCACATCCTGCAGAACCCACTCACAAAGAAAGAAATTAGCTCTATGTAAATTTAAGGTTATTACCTTGCCTCTATAAGTGTAAAACAATTAAATTATCCTCTAAAAAGGACAGTGATAAAATTCCAGATGAGCACTGATCACTCAAAGAAGCAGATTGAGGCGATTTTATTGGACCAGAGGGAAAAATGTGGTTTTGCTCTACCAAGGACATTACTGGGGCAAATGATATTGCTGCCTATGTGTGTCTCCACGACGCTGCTGTCCCATTTACTGACTTCAGTATTACTTTAATACCTGGAACAAAGGGTTCAATTCAATACATGCCTCCAATTTTAGGGCTGATGTAGCCTCATACTAGCTGGTACATCATCTGGGCTTTGCTGGAACCTTAAGGTATGATCCAAAGATGGGAGCACACCTTTAGGAAACCATGTGAAGTCAAAGGTGCAGCTGTTCAGCTGCCTTATAGGAAATACTGAGAAAAGGAATATATCTTGAATTCCATCTCTCAGATCTGTACAAAGGTGATTTTCAGAAAATATATCTTTAGCCTCAAACATCTCCTAAATATCAGACTCCACATTTAAAAAACAACAAAAACCCTAAGAGTACACTACATGTTGATGCATATATATCTCTATATAAAAAAGACATAATTCCTGAATCTTGTTCAAGTTTAGATTCTGAGCCTTTCAGTCCTGTCAACATCAGAAGAGCCTGAGCATATAAAGATCAGCAAATCTAGAAGCTCATGGATCTTTCAGATTAAAAAATGTTAACAATTTCTAGACTTTAGTAGCTCATCAAGGCTTTTCAGGATCAGGATTCTAGGACGTAGTTCCATTTATCAGATCTGTCCCAAAAAGACTAAGCCAGCTTCACAGGCTCAAAAATCTCTCATCTTGAGAAAACAGAAGCCGAGACTCTAGTTTACCAAACTAGCATCTAAATCATCAATGGCTTCCTTACACATTTGCTTTTCTCAGACTTGACTCTAAGTTTACCTCTTTGCAATCATGAAAGACCCTTTGTTCTTCCACTCTTCCTTGGTTTCTATAATATTTAACAAAATTACAACACAAAATGCCTCCATGTCTTTAGAGAGATTGGTTTCTGTTAAAAAGAGTAAAATGGGAGCAGTAAGAACCAGTACATCACTAATCCATGTTCACTGCTTTCATCTGAACTCATTTGTTCATTCTGAAGCTTTTCTAAATTTCTTCTCTTGGTGCAAATTCATTCTCACTTCTTGTAAATTTTTCTTCACCACCCATTCCTTTTGTAATGTTCTCTTTGAAACATTTCATCCATAAAGCCTTTTAATGACTTCATCTATATAATCAGTTTCTTTCTACTAAAGAAAACATCAAAGTTAATTTGCAGGAGAAGTGTAATCTGCTATATCACAAGTCTGTCTGATCATATAGTCTCTTTGATTTACAGCATGAAGGTTTTGATCAAACCAGGATCCACTCTTTTACACTGTGAACACTTTTGCTGGTATTTCATAAACAATATTAAGATGTTATAACAGATATCCAAGAATAACAACAAGTACTTTCCCAAGAGGAGACTTGCATCCTATATCATATCTTGTATGTCACCCACTGTAGAGGTAAGTTGTCAGAGAGACAGCAGAAGCCAGCATTAAGGAAAGGGAGTATCTAACACACGTTTTTAGTTGCTTCATATATAAATGACTCCTAAGACACCAAAAAGGACTCTGAGATTCTGTGCTCAAATTGGTCAATATATTGGCAGGTCCTAACCATTTACTTCTTTATGATTTGATCCAGAACCTTAATTAAATCTCTTCTTTGGAGACTTACACCCTTAAGCTATTCTTCAAGATGACTTTGCATTATTCTTTTTGTTTATGGCATGGCATTTGGATGCCCATCTGAGAGAAACTGAGGCTTGTGAAAACTTCAGTTATGCCTCCTGTATAAAATGTAATAAACATAAGCCATCAAGTGGAGGAGGCAAACAATACAAAACAAGTCAAATTAGGCTGGAGAAAACATAATAATTTTAAAATTAGAAAAAACTAGTTTTGTCCTTTCATCTGTACTATATGCTGAAAATACAATGCTGACTACTAACATAGGACTATACTAAGAAAGCATTTTTCATCACATAAGGAGGGCTTTTCCTACAAGGCAGAATTTTAAGCCATTTAAGAGATCTTGCCGGAGTAGAACCTATTATTTAAAGAAAATGCCAGTAAATCCAGCTTTCTGCTTGAAACTACCTGCAATAAAGAAAGGAATGTTCAGTATAGCTTCTGAAATTGAGTAAAAGTAGATATTAGAAGAAGAAACACAGGAAGGTTAGCCAAACAAGATATAACACAGTAGTTGAGAAAAGCTGGCAAAGACCAGCTGTAAACTCACTGGACTGAGCATAACTGGCCAATTAGTGCACATAGTTTCTATTTTAACAATTGGAGAAAATTCTATATTTGGTTCCATATACTTTAGAAAGCTGAACGCAGGTTACAAGAATTTTAGCAAATTAATGTGCACACACCAACTTCGCATTGTAGAATTCTACATGTGCTGGCATCACGGAGTAATTAGGGAGACTGGGTCTGAGGATTTACAGCAGGTACACAAGGCTCCTTTTTGTCTGTAAAAACCTGAATCTAGCTCAGTTCTGTTGCCTTCAAGCTTTGGGAGAGTTCATTTGTATGAGAGTTTGAGAGCCCATTTTAAAATGACCTTAAGGCAGCACTGTGGTTCATGCATGGATAATTTCTTAGTCACTTGTTGCTGCTCTTACCACGTCAAGGCCAGTTGTTTTCCAGAGATCCAAATCATTAAGCGGGGCTAAGGATGCTGGATGAAATCCCAGGAGCATTTGTGACAGAGAATGAGCATGGTTTCCTAATAAGAGCTTCTGGATCAATGTCATAGGACAGCATGTGTTTTTTTTGTCTGTAAGACAACACCATATAAATCTAAAACAACATCTGAATTTACAGACATTTCTTTCCAGAACAATAATTTTAGGATGCACATTGTATTTAATTTAATTATACATAATTATCCTTTTGCCAGCTACAGAGCCTTTTATGCCTCGTATTTTCCTTTTTTTTTTTTTCCTATACTTACCATCTTTTTTTTTTTGACAGTCTGCACCTTGAGAATTTATACAGGCACAGCTCTGGATACAGTTGCTTTGGTACTGAAAAGCATAGCTTTGCAGCTTTCTATTACATGACACAGAGTACAATAACAAAAGCTACTCTTCCACATCTGTCAAGAAAATTTATCTTCAAATCAGTCTCAGGCAGAAACTATTATAGGCTGTGCTTGCACAGGCTGACCATAGTAGATTAGTCAGCCTCAAAAATAAAGATTGGCCCTTTTTCCTTCTTAGGAAACTCATCTTTTTTCAAAGCTTACACATGAACACACTTAATGCAAACTATTTAGCAAAAGCACTTTGCAGTTTCGAAAATGTATGAACTGGAGGATTACAAACATTTGTAAAACTACATCCTGTCAGTTCCTGGTGGTCACAATAATTAGACATCAGGTGCAGGTGCTAAAAGAGAACAGCATGGGAGAAGTAATCACTCATCACACCAAAATTAACCATAGGGGAGCGTTTAAGACTCTGTGACAGTGTGGGATGTGACATTGAGACATACTGAATGCAGAGAAAGGCGAATTCAGACTGAGATAAATTCTCATTTCATTCTGATACTTCAGTTATCAGCAAGAAGGAGACTAGAGGCAGAAAACTGCAGTAATGTATAATGATGTGTTAGAGGACTTCAGGCAGGGGAATTTAGTGTCTGAATATGACACTTATTTCAAAGCTCTTCCTTCAGGGTTTTTCAAGGAGAATACTTAATTCATGCAGGGTGCCAAGACCTGCACAAGGGTGAGCTGTCAGGTGTTTGTACTGTTCCATTACTAGATCTCAGAAAACCTTTAAAACCAGGGCTTCCCTGCTAAAGATGCAGAAAAGCCTGCAAGGTCATCCTTCCCGTGAGCGACTGAGAGACATGAGTGGCCAGTGAAGAATTTCTAATGAAGAAAGGAACAAGGGTTCCTATGTGGCAGTAAAAGGTATAAATTGCATATGTTGGTCTGCTCAACCTGCCCATGAGACTGGTAATATTTTCCCTCAGGCCACACAAAGTCAACTCCAGCCTCACAAATCTCATACTCGGACCAAACAGAGCACACTAAGGTAATGTGCCTGTGCCAAAATCTCTTGCAATGGTTCATCTGCTGATGGAATAAACATCCTCTCTGATAGGGAAGTACAAACAGTCCCACTCCAAAAGCCATTTTCCGGAACAGCACAAGGCCTGTACTGTGATTTGAGCTCCTGACCGTGCACTGCAGGCCAACTCATCAGTGGCCCTCACAGTCATACAACCCCTGTTCAACTTCAAACGCATGAAACTAAAATGATTTCTTTCAAATCTGTGTTTTCATGTAGATTCACTCTGTGATACATTTTTTATGTATGAAAGCCATTCTGTTCCTGAAAAGAAATTCAAATTTTCCACTGGCTATCTTGGGGCTTTGTAGATAACACCTGGAAGTATAATTCTTTTTCCCCAGGAGAAATGTGACCAGTAACTGAAGCTCAGGCGAGGCAGTACCTCCAGTTTTATATATCCCTGACTAAATTCACCAGTACTGCTGCATCTCTATTCACCTTTTACAAAAGGAACACTATCTACTTCACAAGGGGAGGAGATTAATGCAGGCCTGTAATATAAATGTATGTAGTAAAAAGTAGAAAGCATTACAGTATTGAAATCCCTGTTTTTCAGTATATATATGTAAATTAAGTGGTAGCAGAAATAATTCTGAAAGACAATGACAGAAAACACCCTTGAAACAAAATTCTTACCCAGCACACATACGTTTCATAATATCCCTTTTATCCAACAGTGTAATTGAGGAGCATATATTTGACCTCTTTCACATTTTATATGCAGATGATTCTAAAATCCATAATCTCAATTACTCTCTTAATAGACTGTCTTGAATTCTTTCTTTGCCTGTTGACCTGAAGGATAAAGCTATTTACAAGTGATGTTATCGAGGAGAGCACAGCCATAATGAAAATGCTGAAGGACAAAAAATCCTATGAGGAGACTGGAAAACAGATTTGGAAGTACACTTCTCAAGTTTAATTTATTCAATATGCATACTGTGAAACAACTGTGTGTCTAATGTACAATAAGGTATTAACTTTGTACCAGCTATTACAGTCAGCAGTTTGTAGCAAGTTGCAGGCACTTGTCAGAAAGCAGAAGTCTGTGAACAAGAAGGCAGTTTACCAGCGAAATGCAGGGAAGAAAGCACATAAACTGCTACATTACCTCTTCTCCTGATGGTCATGTCTTTTCTTTTGCAATTCTGGGGGTTTTTTTGAGTCTATTTCCTGTGCAGCCATGCATACACATGCACCAATCCACTAAGTTTTACCAAGTAATCTCAGCCCTTTTGGTTTTGATCCTGTAGGGCACAGTATGGTGGGTTACTACAACAGTTAGGTCTTAGTATAATTTTTTTTCCTTTTTCTATAAGAAACTACCAAAAAAGTAGCTATATTTTGCACTCAATTTCCAGCACAAGACAACCGATTATCTTCTTTGTGCCTGGTCTGTTTTAAGTCACAAACATTTCTTCCATTTTTGCAGCAGCAGCTCAGACTCTTGGAACACGCTCCATGCGAAGAAACAGTCTAATACAGCCTCTGTTGCCTCATCTGTATGTAGCAGAAATGTTTCTCTCAATACAAATAATATTTACATTCCTCATAAATCAAGGATATCGGATTACTTCACTTTGAAAGTCAAACTGCTGCAAATCTTACACATATGATAAATGGTCCCTTTTGGACAGAAAAGTAAAGCGTGAGGAAGAATCACAGGCTGGTTTGAACAGAATGGGACCTTAAAGATCGTCTGGTTCCAAACGCCCTGCAATGGACTTATGAGGACCAGGTAGGTGTTAGTTAAAAAAAAGGAAAGATTTAGTTTCGACTGAGGCAGCAATACAGATCTGCCCATTGTAGAAGCCGTATGCAAGCCTCGAAGGGCAGAGCAGCACTACAATGGAGGGGCATTGCCATAGCCGGAATGGGGTTGGAGCTAAATGATCATCAAGGCTCCCCCCCAAGCCACACCATTTTCTGATTCTATGATACTCCTACTAAGACAGTGCAACCAAAAAGAGCGCTGAACAGGGAAGCTGCATAGAGGTAATACTAGTGAGGTAGAAGGCTTCAGCTCTATTCCGCTCCCTCAGCACTTCAAACCGGGCCAGCGCCCCTCCCGCGCGAGCACTTGGAAACTCCGACTGTTGGGCTACCGGTGCAGCGCTGTGAGGGAGCCGTGGGGACAAACCCCTTCACGTGCGCGCTGAGATTGCCGCGTTAGGCGAGCAAGGCATTGTCCACACTTAAATCGGGCACCGGGAAGGGCTGGCCGGGCACAGAAACACCTGCGGGGCCGCTATGGCACTCAAACGCCTTCTTCGCCCACGGCGCCCGGTTTATATTGGGCGCGCGCGCCTCCGCCGCCGTCCCGAGCTCCCATTGGCCACCGCGGGGCGGGGGCGGGGCTCGGGCAGCCCGGAGAGGGCGGGGGCGCATGCGCCATTGGAGTCTCGTGGTGGACGCGGAGGTCACGTGGCGCGGGTGGCGGCTGTTGGCACCACGGCGACCGGGACGGCCCGAGCGGCGGCGGAGGGTGCGTGTGGCAGCATCGCTTTCTTCTCCCCTTCCCTTCCCCTCCCCTCCCTTTTTACCCTTTCTCCCTTTTCCCCCTTTTCTTCCCTTCCCCTCTTTCTTCCCTCTCCCCCCTTTCTTCCCTCGGCTGTTTTACTTTCTCTTCGCTCCGCGCTGTCCCTCCTCAGCTCGGGCGGGTCCAGGTGCGGCCCGGCGGGGCCTCCCGGTGACTGGCGGGAGTGGCCCTCACGGGCCCGGGGCCCTTGGGGCCCCGCACCGCCCGCGTTGTGCTGTGGCTGAACCGGAGCGAGCGCGGCGTTTGCGATCTCTGCCTCGGCTCTTATCCTGTAGATCTAGGCTTTGCATTGTTCAGCCTCCACGTTTTTCCTCTCTTTAGGAGGGTGTGTGAGAGAGAGTGTAGTAATTTGCTACTTAATTTTGTGCAGTGATAAATTTCTGTACCTCATCGAGTGACTAAGAGGGGGCTGATGGGAACCAGGATGCTGCTATCCCTCTTTATGCTGTAAGGAGCTTGGGGTTCATTGCTTTTAATAACGCTGTACCAAAAGTATTTTACGGATCTTCGGTTTTACATCTCACCTGATTTCTTTCGAGTTTCGCTGTTTGATCTATGATATTATATCTACTTCTAAATATACTAAGATCAGTATATATGATGCTGAAAAGAAATCTTTCCAGGCGTGGCGTGTTGGTTAAACTGTTAATGCTATGTGAATTGTTCACTTGTTTTTTTAGACTTGATCAGTAGCTTTTGAAAAGTCATTGTTTGCTTGTTTCACGCAAATATTTCCAAGGTTATGAATATTTAAGAATCCAGTAAAAATATGAGGGAGAGGGGAATTTTAGACTAGGCTACTTATCAGATGGAAGAAGTTTTTTGGGTTTTTTTGTAGATGAAAATCATAATTACAAGGAAAATGGGAAACTATCTGTAGAACCAGAAGATTCTGGTTTCATACCAAAATCTGGAGGGAGGCTTAATTTGAAACGTCTGGTTAAGAAAACTTGAATAAAAAATCATCAGCAAACAGTTTCAGTTTTCCAGTGAAATGCTGGGAATGCAGAGCACTGCTAGAGTTTTCACAGCCTGTAAGGCAGAAAACTTTGGACTGCAGCCAAAAACGATAACAATTTTGTGATTATATCTTATGTTACATCTTGTAGACAAGAGTAAAGAGACTATTTCAGTACAAATCACCTGAGTGACCAGCCTGCTTTACTGTGGGATGTGCTTTTCAGTAGTTTGTGTGGTTGGTTTTTAAAAAATCTTCCCAGGAGTGGAATGGTGTTCACTCTTCATGGCTGGTCCACAGAGTAGAATGTGAATGTGATACTATTGCAGAGTTTGGTACATAACTCAAAGTAGTTCAAAAGCTTTTTTTTTTGTGATTGTGATAGAGACAAAGCCAATGCTGTTAATTACAGTTAGAATCATTCAGGTTGGAAGAGACTTCTCAGATCAAGTCCAGCCTCCAGCTGGGACAGACATGACCGCTTGTAGCTCTCACAGGCAGATATCATGATAGACTTGACAACATTATGGCAGTATCCTGTTTTTATAGCTGGTTTGCCAATGTCACTTACATACAATATCTTTTTCTTTACGTTGTTCTCATAGAAGTTGCTTATCCAGCGTATCCAAAGATGAAGAAGAAGCTTGGAATGGCTGGGAAATTGAGGCTTAGTCCTAATGAAGAAGCCATGTTTCTGAAAGAAGAATATGAAAGAAGAAGAAAACTAAGGCTACAACAGGTACGCCAGCATTTTTCCATGTGTTGTATTTCATTTGAAGATGTAACAAATAATTTAAGTAACTGAAAAGATTATTTTCGGTAAGCTAAATTTCAAGATAATAGTATTGTAGAATGGTGGAATTTTTTAGGTTGGAAAAGACTCCTGAGATTGTCAGGTCCGAGTATTAATCCAGCACTGCCAAGTCCGTCACTAAACCATGTCCCTAAGTGCCACATCTACACGTCTTTTGAACTTTTCAGGGGATGGTGACTCAACCACTTCCCTGGACAGCTTGTTCCAATGCTTGACAACCCTCTCTGTGAAAAAAAAACCCAAACTGAAATACAAAATGGAAAACAATGAAGTATGTTTACTAAGTTTTTGATATAGTTGTCGATTTCTTTAAACTGTGTTCAATTGTAATAGGAGTCTTTCAAAAAGTATTGTGTTGTATTTTTGGAGGGAAGGATATTCCAAGCAGTTTTGCAGTTTATCAGTTGTATGTCACTTTTTGGAGTTTAACTGCAGCATTTAACTAAGATTAAATTTATTATTTGATATATTAATTTTGGAAAACAGTAGCAGCAATACTTGAAAGTATTTTCTGTACAGATTGTGAATGGAATTGTAGATAAGATGGAAAGATGGAAGGAGGGTAGACTATGTTGTGGAAAATCTTGCTGCAAAAAGTATTGTGCTTTTTTGAATTGCTGACAAAACATAAATGCTATTTCTACAGGTCAGAGAGCAGCAGAAATGTATCTCCTACCAGATAAGGCAGAAGGTAAAGCAGAGGAGAGAAGAACAACTGCATCAGTTAGAGGAGGCACTGAAAGCTGAATGGCAGAAGGCACAGGATGAGAGGATGAAAGTCCTGGAAGAGCTGTATTTATCAAGCTTAAGAGCAATTGGGGAGGGTCACCGACAGGCCAAGGAGAACGTAAGTGAGCTTCATATTATTGTACCATGGTTTCACCCCAGCCAGCAGCCAAGCACCAGGTAGCTGCTTGCTCGCTCCCTCACCAGTGGGATCAGGGAGAGAATCAGAAGGGTAAAAGCCAGAAAACTCACGGGTTGAGATAAAGACAGTTTAATAGGGAAAGCAAAAGCCACACACACAGAGCAAAGCAAAACAAGAAATTAAATCAGGGCTTCCCATGGGCAGGCAGGTGTTCAGCCATCTCCAGAAGAGCAGGGCCCCATCACGTGTAACAGTTATTTGGGAAGACAAACACCAACACTGCAGAAGTCCCGGTTTCCTCCTTCTTTCCCTGACTTTATGTACTGAGTGTGATGCCATATGGTCTGGAATATCCCTTTGGTCAGTTGGCGTCACCTGTCCCAGCTGTGTCTCCTCCCAAGCACCCCTTGCTCCCTTGCCAGCGTAGCAGCACGAAAAGCAGAAAAGGCCTTGGCTCTGTGTAAGCCCTGCTCAGCAATAACAAAAACATCTCTGTATTATCAGCCCTGTGTTCAGCACAAATCCAAAGCACGGCCTTATACCAGCCTTTGTGAAGAAAATTAACCCAGCCAAAACCAGCATATTTTGTCAGAGAATTTTTTGATGTTTTAGAGATACCAAGATTACTTGTTGTTTGTTTTTCCTTTGACATCCCTGATTTTGGAGTCTGATACCTAAACAGACAACTTTTTAAGAACGGAAACTTTTTAGAAGTGGTAATGTACTTTTTTGCAGATATCTTCCCACAGGATAGTCTATGGGCCAATCTGCTAAAGCTTTTGCTGGGCAGACTTTAGAAGTTACTTTTTTGTGTTAGATTGTATAAATGTATGATCATGTATGTTTGTACTTGACTAAATTGTGCATAGTGACTTATTATCTCAATTATGTCAGTAATACAGTGATTTTTTCTCTACCATGTGAAGAAAATACACTTAACATTTTTTTTACCATCAGTGCTCGAGTGACATGAAAAGCCTAGGTAAAGGCTTCAGAGGCCTTTGCCTGGACTGCAAATAAGTGTCACATTTTAATTCTGCACCTATAAACTGGTTTCACTTTCTTTAAAATCCTGTAATTTGTTTAGGCTCTGTTTGAGAGATCATTGAGATTGTTGGGTAGAATTTTTCTATGAACCATGAACCAACTTTATAGGAGTAAACCAGTGGTGCCATAAGATTTCTTACATGATTTTTGCAGAGTAGCTTGCTTCCTGAATTAGTCAGGATCTTTTAACCTATTAAAATAGCATTATGCTTTTCCATATGTCAGTGTCTTTAAATCAACTTCTTTATAAAGTCCTAAGTTCTAGGATGGGTGGGTTAGCAAAAAACTGTGGAACCAGTTCTCTTATAGGAACAGAGAAGTAGTAATAAATGGTTCTGTTGATATATGATTGTTGCAGTTAATGACTGAATGGTAGTAACATGCTTTTTCTATGTAGTTTAGTCTGCATTTGCTACAGGGTGTATATATGTTTAAATTATCTTGTTCATCAAACTGATACAGAAGAAGCTTAAGACTTCTACATTTAGTTAAATTGGCTGAGGAATGTGGCAAGTTTGCTGCTGTTGGTGGTGGAGAAAAAGAAAATAAAGATGGCAGAGAAGGAAAAGCTGTTAAAGTATTTTTACCCTAATACAGTAGAAGGTAGTTTTGAGCTTGTGCTTCTTACCAGCAGTGTGTAATTTGAAATATCATACTGATAGTATGAGATGTGAGTATAATTCTGTATTAAGTGATTACAATATTGTAATGTTAAGGAACCTGATTTAGAAGCTCTGGCAAAGCAAGCAGAGGAAAGGAAACAAAGAGCAGAGACAAGACATAGAAAAGCTCTGATTGAGCAGAAGCAACAAAAAGAAAATTTACTTCGTGAGCAAGCCAGGTATGCAATAGTTACTTAGTTTTATTAAGAATGCATTTTACAGTGTCGTAAGGTGAGAGGCAAAAATTTTGGTGCTTCTTGCTTGGAGCTTTTGCAATCTTGAAATTTTACGGGTTAGAGAATTAATGCTCGTAGACAAAGCTTGTGGCGTTTGATAAAAACTGTAGCTTTAAAACCAAGACAAAAATGTCAAATATTCAAACTGGCCTTACAGACTCTCCAGAAGTTCAGTGACATATGAAGTGAAATGTTGTCAGGCCAGCTCCTGATGGAGAATTACCCACTTGAAAAAGGGGCCTAGTGCATTTGTCATGGTCTTCCTTCTTAGGGTTTTTTTTATTATGCCGAGTGGACCAAACTTGAGGTGGCATGAAAAATGGTCTGTGTCCTCTTGGACATATTGTGCTTGAGAAGAGCTGAGACTTGTTAATTAAATAGTTAAGTATGTCTACACTCAAGCAATTAAAGTATATTGAAGTGCACAATGCTTTCTACAAACTTAACTCAAAAGCAGAGATTTTCAGTTGCTTTTGGGATGCTTGTTTGTATTAACATTTTTCATAAGTGGAAGAAATTAATTTTTAATGCTGCCTTCCAGTATAAGTTCTGTTGACTTTTCAATATGCTTCCCCATCCCAATGGCCCGAGCATTCAATGCAGGTACTTGGGAATCTGATTTCAGGTTTACCTTTTATTTTGCCCTGTTCTGTCACTGTTGCTTGAATGATTTTCTGTCTCTCTTCTCTTTTGTGGTTTGTTTGTTTTTGTTCCCCAAGACGAACAGATGCACGGAAACGTGCTCTGGAAGTGGAAAGACAAAGAGCAGCCAAAGTTGCAAGCCTGCCACCTCCTCCACCACATCCTTTTGAGGTATGTACCCATGAGGCAAGAGTGATCAGAATTTCAGGGTACTATATTTATTTATTGGTCTGATTCCTCACAACAGGATATCCAGAGTTGGTATTTGCATACTATAAGGGAGAGTGGTTCAACAAAAATTAAGAAAATGAATTAATGATACATTAGCAGATTTCTTGCTACTAGGCTTTGGTACTTTATTGATCTCTTGTCATGTGTGAATTTTATTTCTTGTCATCGGACTCTTATTTTTGTAGCTAATGTGTCTTTTAAATTTTTTATCATATCTCATTTTCATTTAAAAGCCCCAGTGGTATGAAACTATGCAATGATCTCTCTCAGCATGTTCATTACATGCCTCCTGATCCTTCTGTCATACCCCTGCTTTGTTTCCAGATTTCTCCAGGTTCTGGTGAAACCAGAATTAGGTATACAGTTGTGTTGGATGACATGTCTGGGTCAGTGCTCTATTTAAGTGTTGTTCCTTTCCAAAAATTAATGCATTTCCATCCATGAGCAAATGTCCTTTACTGGCCTTTTCAACAAATGTGAGTTGTAACTGGTTTTAGCAGAGTTTGCAAACATCTGGATTTTCTACAGTATGTGGGTTTTGTTTCTATTATGAAGTTCATGTGATAATGGCAAATTGAATCAGTAATACTGCAGACATGTTGAGTTTTTGTTGAGGAAATAGATTGCTCTGTTTCGATATAGCACAGTGTGCCAATTTGTTCCATGTAAAGGCTAGCTGATTTTAAGCCTTTTTCCTAGTTTTCATATCTGTATAGGTTTTAATCCTTTCGTTGCAGGCCTATGTTGCTGGGAGGGCAAAGGGTGAAGAAAAAAGTTATTTTCTTCAAAGAGTTATTGGGTACCATGTACTCCACGGGAGAAAATGCTAAGTAATTGAAAGATTGAGAGATTTTATTCATGTTTCTGCTTCAAGGGAGAGAAAACAAAAGATATTGACTGTCAGTTGGGGGAAGGTGAATCTAGGGCTTTATCTTGCAAATGTGTTACTCGAAAGGCACTGAATTGGACTTGTTTAATTTTACTTTAAATGCTGTGAATTACAGCGAATTACAGGGTCATCTGAATAAGCCTGCTTGTTTTTTTGAATCAGTTTGCATAAGGAGCTTATTGAATACAACTATAATCATAATCTGATGCTCTGTTGCAATAACAATTGACTAAAATTTCATAAAATGGAGCTAGGGCAATGTTGTTCATTAGAATACAAGAAACATTTTCTGAAGATACTCCTATTATTGTTAGTTTACCCAGTTAGAAAAGAAGTATTTTTACTCTACAGTCGTAACCCATTTTGGTTCTCAGAAGGATGGATTTTTAGGGGTTGAGATGATATTTAGTTAGACCTAATGAAAAGTTACTTAATTGAAGTTAAACTGTAAACACCATTTTATTGCAAGTGTCGCAGAGTTCTTGTAAACTTTTTCTTATATGACCTATTAGATTTTTATGTAATGAAAATAAAACCTAACAAGTGTTACTGTACTCTGCTTGAGTATTCATAGCATTTGTAGAGTTAGGGTGGTGGGTTTTTTGTTGGGGTTTTTGTACCATTTCATGATACATTGATTTTTTAATTTTATATTTTTAAAAATAATTTAGAAGTGAGCTTTAACTGTACATTCTAAATGTAGCACAGTACAGGGCAAGCACTGGTAACCGGCCTAGTGAGGTTTAGGCATGGGACTTGTCCTCGGAGCTATAATCAGTATCTACAAGTCTTTTGGTTAATGTTGATCTGTTAAAATTACTATGGTTTTTATAAGAAATTTAGCAGTTTATTTTTTTACCTACTAGAATAGCATGCATTTGTTTAAGGACCATCAAATAAGTTAGTGAAGTTCTGTTGGTAAGGCTAAAAGTAGTTTTACCAGTTTTCGGCCCCTTACAACAAGAAAGACGCTGAGGTGCCTGGAGTGTGTCCAGAGAAGGGCAATGGAGCTGGGGAAGGGTCTGAAGCACAAGTCTGATGAGGAGCAGCTGAGGGAGCTGGGGGTGTTTAGCCTGGAGGAAAGAAGGCTCAGAGGGACTCTCTACAACTGCCTGAAAGGAGGGTGTAGCCAGGTGGGAGGTGGTTTCTTCTCCCAGGTAACAAGTGATAGGACAAGAGGATGTAGCCTCGAGTTGCCCCAGGGGAAGTTTAGACTGGATATTAGGAAAAATTTCTTCACTGAAAGGCTTGTCAAGCACTGTAACAGGCTGCCTGGGGAAGTGGTGGGGTTACCATTCCTGGAAGTATCTAAAAGATGTGAGATGTGGCACTCAGGAGCACGGTTTAGTGGTGGACTTGGCAGTGCTGAGTTAATGGTTGGACTTGATGAAGGTTTTTTCCAATGTAACTTATTCTATGATTCTTTGATTTTCATTTAAAGACTTTACTTTTTACAATTGTCATAAAATAGTGGTAGTCAATACAGAAATGTTATATGCCTCTTCTTATGCAGAGATAAGTTTAAGATATTCCTGAGACTTAACGATGCTCTTTGTGTGTGTCTGCATTTCTTTATGGTCATGTTAGTTTTAGAACACTCAAGCTATGAATCTTGCTGGTTTAGTTAATGTGGATATGAATCCCTTTTCATGAGAAATCTGAGAGTAAATTAATGGAGGAGATTTTAAGAAGTACAAAGGCAGCGCCTACAGGATATTGAGTTCCCTAACATGACTGCCTCGCTACTGAGAACATAAGGCTAAGCCAAAGAAAAGGGAGAGTCTAATCACTCAATGTTCAGACTTTCACAAAAGAAGTGTGTTGAAATGTGTTAGTGTACCCAAAGCTTAAAAAAAAAACCCAGCAACTTAGCATTGTGTGAATAGAAATCAGTGAAATTACAGAAAATGCTCTTTTCTCTGGTCAACTAATAAATTGGACATAATGACCCTGAGTTTCCTGAAGCAAATCTGTACTTGACAAGTGTTACTTTGCTGTTAGGTATAATTATATTGTGGGCCTGTTGTTGCCCTGCTCTGAGGTGAGTGTGACAGCTGTTTTAAGTAGGATTTGTATTAGTGCATTAAACTCAAGTGCTTTTAAATTAGTGCTTTTGAAACATGACACTGATGAGCATTGATTTGTGTGGAGGGGTTTGCCTAAGACCGTTAGATACTCTTTGTTATGAAAGCCCTCTTGCTCTGCCTTGTGCTGGTGTGGTTTATTAATTATTACATGTATATAAGGTTTTAAACAATATTTTCAGGACCAAATTTGGTGGGGTGGGTTTCTTGTAATAGTAATAATAGTTGTAATAATAATAATAATTTAGCTTTACAGATCGCTTCTGTTTAGTTTCTCTGCTGGATTTACTGTTCTGTGATACAGCTGTAGTTGTACTTTTCTTCCTAGAGTTTTGAAGTGAGAAAGATTGTTGCGATGAAGCCCTCTGGTGCGGGCAAATTTTCTCTTACACGGTACCATATTTCTGAAGCTTTGGTGGACAGAGCAGTGGATGGAGAGCAGGTGATTAACTCCATGTGTTTGTGCTACAGGCTTATATATGTGTTTCTTTACATTGCATACAGTGTCTGGATATCAGCTATTGGGTTTTCTAGAAGATATGTTTATGTTTAAAGATACAGACTTGTATAAAGCAGCTGTTACACAGCTTATTAAAGAGAATCTTAGATGGGCAAACTTGTAAAGCCTGTTATGTGCTCAGTGACTTGGGGGATCACACCTGGCAGTCCCTTGTGAACAGACCTCTGTAAGACTGTGAGACCTCAAGACTGGCATAACGTTCAAACACCCAAATTGGAAGACTTGTGGCTTATGCTGAATTGATAGCTGCAGTTGCCCTGGTTTTCTCTCTTCCCTATTTTGCAATGTACTCCCAGATTTCCCTTGTGTTTCCCTTGCTTATTTGGAATGATTTTTTTTCCTAAGTAATTTTTTTTTATTTTCATGTTAGTAAGATTTTTCTTCTTTGAAAATTGCAGATTGTTTCTGGTTTCCCAAATGAGATTTTAAATATTTCAGGGGTTTTTTTCCCCTTGTTTAAAACAAAACCATGAGGCTAGAAGTACTCAATCTATAATGTTGACCATATTATTCATTTTACCATGTATTGTAGGAAAAATAACCACTCTGCTATAATAAATAAATCATATAAATGATTGTCCCTGGTACAGCTTGAAATGGGAACACTTTGATACCTAAATTTACAAAATAGGTAAATACGCATTTTTTCCAAAGGTGAAAAAGTGAGTTTGGTGCTGCTTGCAACATAAGCATCCAAGGATATTCATATGGCATTGTATGTCTTTTTTGAAGTGCTCTTGCTGCAGAATTATTCATATGTTTATTGTTGCATATGCTTTAAACTGTTAAAGAACTTTGTGGACTAAATTATTGATTGACTGCCAGCCAGATGTTCATTTAGCTGCTGAAGAAGAAGAGAGGCGTTTGGAGGAACTACAAAGGGAGGCAGAGAGGGAGAGAAGAATGCAACTTGAAAAGGCACGTGTTAGAGGAAGTCATGCCTTGAAGAAGATCCAGTTGGCCAAGGTAGGCGAAGTAGTAATGCCTGTTTTTAATATCAGAATGACCACTGCTAAGTAAGTTGTAGGTAGATGATTAATAAAGGAGTTACATTTACAGGAGGAAAATTGATGGACTAAATAAAGTTTGCAGATTGTCTTTAAGAAAAAAAGTCAAAATCTGTCTGCTTTGTTTTACATCTGGGAGGAGTGAGAATAAAAGAACATCCTCTAATTTTTGTTATGTGAATGTTTGATCAGCTATTAACCAATAGGTAATAGTCAAGCAAAACTTTTTTAATAGGTGATGAGTTCTACATTTCCACATTAGCTTTAGTTGGAGTTGGTTATTCTATACTTCAGGGGGAAAAACCATTGCTAAGAAGGCAACGGGGTTTTTTATTTTTTGAAAACTTTTCAAAACTTTAAGTAAGACTGACATTCTGTTAGTGTGCAGGTCTGGAAATGTTGAAATTGTTTCCTTTAAGAAATAAAAACTGAACTACTGAGAAAAGTCTTTGTACTGAGAGTTCCATTCAAATAAATTTTGTTGTCTGTTATCTTCACAATTATTCTTGGTGGCTAGAAATAGCAAAAGCTTCTTTTTACCAGCTGAGGTATGATTGGCCCTGAGTGAGTAACCAAACTAAAATAGGAATTTCTGGAAATGCTACTGGTACTTCTGAAATTAACAGAAAAAAAACTCCCAACAAACTTCTTTTTACATCTTAAAAAGTAGCAGTTGCTGAATTATATAGCAACAAAAGTCACTTGCCAAAAGAAGTATTCATTTACCTTATCTTACAGAAGATTTCATTTTCTTGAGAAAAGTTGGCCTACAGGTGTAGAGTCTGATTCTTTATTTAACATTAGATCTTCTAGGTAGTATTGGTGACTCCTCTGTCTAAAGGTCTGATACAGCCTTCTCCCGAGGAAGTGCTTTGAACATTAAGGATTAAACAAAGGTCATGGTAACCAAATGTAACAGTCATTTTGTATCAGTCCTGATGTGTGGCTGTCTGAATGTGAGCACTAAAGGTTTATGTTATCTCTTCTTTGTACTTGAAGGGCAGGGAAAGGCTCCTGGAAGAACTAGAGCAAATGCAGACTCAGGACCGGATTCGCAGGATGCAGGTTGTCGCAGAGATGCCACCTCAGCTTTCAGTGCCACCATGCAAACGCAGGGAAATAAAAGAAGAATGGCAGAGAGAATTGGAGTCTGCATTTGAAGAAATGTACAGTGAAGACAGGAGTAAGTTCTTTGTTGGAAGTTGCTGAATCTGGTAGCCGGTAGAAGAGGGGCTGTTGCAGCTGCCTCTTCCCAGGTCCAGCTGTTTGCAAGGCCCTGAGTGTATTCACAGTGGGCGCACACACGAACAGGCCGAGCAGTCCAACACAGAAAACAACACTCACATTATGTACAAACAGCACAAATGGCCTCCTTCCGTTTCCTCCTCTGGCTGATCAAGATGAAGGCCTGTTAGTGGGATATATGTCTGTACATATCGTATGGATCACTCCAGCAGTTGGTCTTAGTCACTGTGGTCTATCCAGTAGTTGTCCCCTGTATCCCAGGACTCTATCTGCTACACTACAGATCCTCCTAAGGTCTTAGACACCCACTCTACCCAGTGATTCATCCTGGAGCCTGGAACTTTACAATTATCTCTCATATTCACATGCCCTCAAATGCACATGTGCTCAAATGTGTGCTGTGGATCACTTGGTGAATAGCTTTAGACACTCTATCTGGCAGCTAGTCCTTGATCCTTAGTCTTCCCAGTTGCTGGCTCCTGGGCACATGAGCCCCCAAGATCTGCTGGTCCATTCCAGTTGTTGCTGCACAGACCCAGCTGGGCACGTGAGCATATGCACAGACATTCACATGCTATGGATTCCTGTGGGAACTGACCTTACATACTCAGTCTACCCAGTAGCTGACCCTGGATCCTCTTGTTGTCTTGGAGATGCACACACATGTGTTGGCAGGTTTTCTAGGATCCCTTCACCTCCTCTGTAGCTGGTTTGAACACTTTGATCTCCTGGTCCCTCCACTAGACAACTTTTAGGTCCCGATACCCAGCCCAGTCTAAGAGCTGCCTGATGCGTAGCTGCTAAGCCTCTCACCATTCTTGCTGGCTAGTCTGGCTTGTGATTTGCTAGCCACTGCGTGTGGATACTCATACCCACCTAAATGCAGTCATCATGGCCTTTGCAGTTGGCAGTGCTCTAGACACAGGTACACCTGTGACTTGCGATCCCTATTCCAGTTGCTGACTGTCGTGGGTTTGACCCTGGCTAAATGCCAGGCACCTACAACGTTTGCTTTCTATGCTCTCTCCTGCTGCAGCTATGCAGAGGAGAGGAAAAACTAACACAAAACACTGGACTTATGAGTTGAGATAAGATCACTGATAAGGGCCGCACGAGATTCAGGGCAAGAGCAGGCGGGAAACTTAAAGTTGCAAAAAAAGTGATTTATTAATTTAACAGAGTCAGAGGATAAATTGGAGATAAAAATAAGTTCTTAAGACACCATTTCTTTACTCACTCCTCTTTTCCCTCTTAAGGCACTACTTTTCAGCTCACTCCCTCCCTCCTTTCTAACTAACTAACAACTCCCAGGCAGGGGCAGGGTGTGGGGTTTTTCTTAGGTTAGTCTATCGCAATTCTTCTACTGCAGACACTGTTTC